>CM065922.1:37361711-37560569 GCA_033439105.1 Magallana nippona
TCTTTAATGACTATGTCGTCCCTGTTTTCAACCTTTTTCCTTCTTTGGTCAGATTGTCAGGGACGACTCGTTGGTTGGCAAGGAGCTTCTCACTGTCGGACTCAGCAGCATCAATGTATGTCTCAGATGTTCCACTATTGCCTGGTTCCCAAGTACTTTAGTGTCGGTACAACTTATGTTCTTTTAAGTTGTACAAGGGCGGTGGCTTTTTGCGCTTGAAGCGTCTTGAGAGCTTAGTTTTAGCAGAAGAACGAGGTTTTGGGTGACAATAGATTCGGCCTAGTTCTGTATTACTATACTACTGGAACACCATCCCGAATGAACTTCCTTTGCTGAGTATTGTTGAGTTCATTTGAGAGGGTCGTGTTGAATGTTGTTGTGATTCGTTTGGCTTCATGCATATGGGATGTGGAGTTATCAAGAGAAGACTCCAGTGAAACTACATCTTTCTCAAATTGTCAGAGTCTGTGGGTATCCCAAGACAGACAGACATCAGTTGCGTTCTTTGGAGCATCTTCTCAATATAAAGTCACAGCGTCTTTGGAAGCTCTTAGCAACAGACCCTATGTTTGGAGTGACATTTATCTGGAAACCTTTTGGTATTTTGTCACAGATGTATACGTTTCTAAATTCGATACTCTGTCTTTGGTTTTGATACATTTTTTATTTTGTTTTCTTTCAGAATTTTGAAGGTTGTGTTTTGTTTTAGAGTCATGGTAATTAATTTAAATTCTAAAATGAAATCTAAAGGGCAAAAAAATGTATGATACATAAAGAAGTTGTGAACCAAAAATTGATTTGGTACGACTTAATATTCGTAACAGAGCATGGAATGTGGTAGGTCGTACCAAGAATGAAAAAACGTTACATCAGTGTGTATTATGTTTGCATTGGAAATATGCGACGTTCAATTTCCTGTGAATAACTTATTATAGCTAATTCATGCGCCAGGAGCACAAATATATTAAACGTCATCACGCGTTTTGAGTATATTTTTTATTGTAAAATTAATTGAAACGTGTAAACTTACATAACCAATTTGATATGTAGTAATGGAAAATATTCGTTAAATCACATCATTTCGTCAATAAAAAAGAATTTCTTGACAAAGTTTCTGGCACTGTATTTAAAGTCGCGGAAGCGATCTAAATAGTACTTTAATATGGCTGTTCCATGTATGTTTCATATCCCTGACTAAGAGCGCATAAAATGGCTTTATAGCGACGATACACAATATTTCATACAAATAGACATCAGTATGAAAATATAAATATAAGCATTGAATGCTTAAGTAAACATGGCAAAACGCACCCTAGTCACCAACAGGAACAAAATTAAGCAATGAATATTTCATAAAGATTTACCATTAACTAAACGAAAATTTAGAGACTTTGAATTTTAATTGAAAATAGATAAGTTTCTGAACAACATATTTAAGACACCGGTAGTAGACAATTTGCGACATCCCGCTCAGAAACAAAAGTTGACAAAAGGCAATGTGATAGTGGTCTTTGATTAATAAATCTGATTATATCCTTGGATCCTCTGTCATAACTAGTATCGTATTGAATGGAACCACAAAATCATACACATGAATTTGATTTAGAGAGGTTTCTACAACATATTTTTATAGATGAATGCAACCTCAAAACTGTACACATGAGTGGCATCACCACTATACTCTGTCACAAGATATCCTGGATTCACATTTTGCTTAATTGCTCGATATTTATAAACATCTCAGGGTTCAAACGATGTTCATTCAAAAGTATGAAAATCCAAGATATTTCCGTTGTAACGCCCCCTCTAGCTGATCATGTTTCAATACACGGTTAAAAAATGTAATGTCTACGGGGATTTTGTATTGAAGCAGACCCGGACGATAACGTTGAAAAATTGCGCGAAGTATTCCGAGTGACTTCCGAATGGAGAAAAGATGTAAACATTCCCCATTATAAATCTCCGTAAGAAATCTGTTTTCGTTCCTGTGAACTTTTATGAGTGAAAAATGATAATGTGTCAATGAAGATATCTTGGAAATTTTCCCTTTCGTCGATTTCAATTGCACTTCTTCCACAGGTATGTGTATATTTATTCAAAATCGGCCAAATGTGCTGCACAAATATCTTGGGACAGACTGTGCCTTAATTTAGTGACGTAATTTCGTCGATTGGAAAGTAGCAATGATAACTAAAGACTGTGATTCATATTTTTCTTTTTTGAGAAGATAAAAATTCAAACACAAATTCCATAAAAAACGTAGCCACCACAAATTCTATTGATTTCTGAGAACTGTTCAGAAACTTTTGAAGTGTGAAACACACACAAAGTAACTGGGCTGTGTGTGAACTGATCCAAGAAAACATCGAAGCGATCTTGTGTGGTTTAGTAACACTTAAACAAAGACCATCAGTTATTCCATCAGCACTACATTCAGTTGACATTTCTTGTAATTTTTTTTTCCAAATCTGTTATTATACAAGAACCACAAAGTAAATTGCACTGCCCTAACTCTGCCCTTCTTCATTTTAGTGAGGTCAACGCTACGCCTGGTCCACCAAGTGTGCATTCCCAGCATTCAAAGTTTCGACTCTTCATCTCCCTTTTTAAAGACTCAACTGCCTCTTCTGAAACATCTGCAATTGATGCAATTATAAACTCTGTTCATCATCATTTAGTTTTGTCATCTAAAAAGATTTTCCTACAGGGCTCTCAGAGGATGAAATGATTTCTCTTTGGTTAAGTTATTGATAAATGAAAAAAATATTTACACAGATTGTAAATACCCCATTTATGTTATAGAGTACAAGGTATCATTATCAGTATACCCGTTACATGACAAAAACAAATGTTCTGTCTCATGCACATAATGTTATTATAAACATTTCAACTGTAATAGTGATGTAATTAAAGGAATCATACCTGGCCTGATTACACAATAAGCACAGCCACCTCCACCTGCCCCTGTCAGTTTGGCATGGAACCCTACCCTAGAGCAGGTCAGACAAATATCATCTAACGTCGGATGGCTCACTCCTAGGGCTTGTAGTAAGTGCTGGTTGACATCTATGAGACTCTAAAACAGCACAGCAGAATGATTCTTATTACATACTACATGTTCTAACTTCACAATCGAATGTTTTTTGAAAAGAAAATTATTTTGGTTAACTATGTATATTGTTGACAATAGCTCAAGCACATGGTAGCGAAAAAAGAAATCACATGAAAGTTTCGGAATTGACTCTGCATGTAGAATTTTTAATCTTACTATCTTTCATTCATTGCAAAAACATTTAATTTCTTTAAAAAAATCATGATTCTTTTATTTTGTAGAGAACTCTTTTTAGCCATGTTAACATGTACCTCTAACTCAGAATAAGCTTTTGACAGGATAACATCATCACAGTTTTCACACATTTTGTCATATGTCATCATCACTGCATTTGTGATTTCATCCATGGATTGAAGAATTGGTTCATAAATCTCTGGATTCTGTAAAGTTTATATTGTACATGTACATACTTTTTTTTTTAAAACATAAACAAGAATGGTTAAAACAGAGAGATAAAGTTACTTTTAAAATTTTATATCTGGCATTATTATTGCTGAGCTACAGTAAATAAAAGAAAAATTATCTGTGATGATGATGATGATGATTGATGATGATGATTATGATTGATGATTGATGATGATGATGATGATTGATGATGATGAAAGCCTTCATAGATTACCTTTTCTTTTCTCTCTTTTACTAATCCAACCAACTTCTTTGTAGATCTAGGTATTTTTGTATTGATCAGAAGTATGTGGAGTTTTGGAATGCTATTAAAAGAACAAATATATTCACATTATTAAGTACATATTAATCAAGTTAAAAAATAAAGAACTCATTCAAATATACAGGATTTTTTAATTCAAAATTATTATTTGATTAATATCTTATTTACCATTGTAAAGGTGTTATTTCTCCCCTCTGGAAATGAATGGCCCCACCTTAAATAGGACATTATAAAAGTGGCTAACTGTCATCATTTGTTACTGCTAACGAATATCACAAAAATTGGTGAAAGTCAGATTGAAATCAAACCTCTCAATTGCTTCCCATTATTATAATGATAAGAGGACCTCTCACACAATGGCAATTTCAAGTAAGCAAGGTGTTTAATTTTAATCTAACTGGAATTGGCCTTTACTTACCGAATGTGGCTACAGAGTTATCTACACCTGATGGGGTTCCATGAATGATCTTTTCTCCGAAGTAGGCCCACTTATTTATAAGTTCTAAATCTTGTTTAGACCAAATCCCTTGGTGTGATCCATTCTCTGAGCATTCTGGTCGTTGAATTAATTCAAAAAGAGTCAAAAACCCAGCAGCCAAACATGAAGAAAAGCTAGCTGAGGATCCCAATCCAGCTCCAATTGGAAGATCTGACTTTCCTACTAATTCAACTCCAATTTGTTTCCTTCTCAAAAAAAAAAATTGATAGCATAACATTATTAGAATTGTGCAATTTAAATAATACTTTATAATTATAGTGTATAATTGTAAAAATGTTTAACAGGAATCTTTACCCTGATAGTTTCCTTAAAGAGCAAAACAAAGATGCTGTAGTAAATACTGTTTGTTTCTTCAGCATGGACTCCACATTAGTATTTTGTAATTCTAAGCATTTTAGAGAATCTTTAACACTCTCGTTTGGTAAGCATGGCTCCTGTATGCTTCCTAGTAAGAATTAAGACATACAGTCATTATAAAATAAGAACTGAAATATTAAAAACAGCTAAAAAAAACTTTTGAAAATCCAAGCAGTATCTTCGTTGATAAATCATACAATTAAAAAAAAGATTAATCAAGCAACTCAAGTAACCTTCACTTCTATATTTTCAATTATTCTGGCACATGAATTGCTATCAATTCTATCAATTTGATGAGTCCTCCCTTGTTTCTTGCTTATTTGCTATTTTCCAAATAGAAAATTGAAAAGGAAATAGAAATTAACCTGATACTTGGCTTTCTAATATTGTAAGATCTGTAGAACCAATGCTTTCTTTGATGTTCAAATCAGAAAAATCTAAAGATATTGTGTTTTCTTCCAGTGCTCTGATTTTGACAGTTGTTCGAAGACTTAAACTGCTGGCGATGGCTGTCTAAAAGTTAAAAACAATCAACTTTGTTAATATACATGTAAAAACTGACAAATTTTAAATGAATTGATTCTCTATCAGGCATTTAAGAGTAAATATATAATGAACAATGCCAAAAAGGGAGAACACTTTGAAATGTTCTAAATCGATATATGGCGAGTGTTTTTTAAATAAAATTATATCACGGAACTCTCTCATTTAAAATAAATCTACTTTAATTAAAATAAAGTCTACCTTTCCGTAAACAACAGAGTGTTCGCCATGTAAAATAACCTTTCCAGGCGCGCTGACAACAAACTCCATGCTGGATTGGGCGTTTTCATTTTTTTCCTCCATAAAAGAAGAGTTCCTATTGTGCCTACTTTCACTTTCTCTCTGACCTCAACAATGTATCATGCAACGAAATTATTCAAAGTAGCTGGACACTTTTCATTAAGGAGCTCAAGGTAGTGTCGAATGATAGACTATTTTCTTTAGGAATACTCTTCATAAATAACTATAGCAATTAAACGAGAAACAAGCATTAAAAACCCCCAATAGTATAGTCGTTTATAGCTCTACAATCCTGCTACTTGTATCAACATTGGTAAGAGATAACTTCAAATCTTTGTCAGACCACAGGGGCTTCTTATCCGATCTTATATACTAATCTAAATGTTATGTAGCACCTGTACTGTTGGAGCAAATCACTATACCTGAGATACCGAGTAAATGCGGCGGCTTATCAACAAATAGGTTGTAGGCCTATATATATATATATATAAAACATAAACACATAGGCCTACCGACCATGGCAAGGCATGTAGCGTTTTGTTGATTTATTAATTTTATAATTTGTGTGTTTTTTATATACCATACATTTGATTTTACTCATGTTCATGATGAAAAAAAAAACATCCCAGAAATTGGTAAATTGTATTAATTAAATATGAAACATTGCATTTAAAATTGTGTATTTACTTTTATAATCAAAATTTTATTTTTGAATATGTTAATGAGTTTTTGCTCTACTCTATATTGTGCCATTTCAATTATTTTCTGATTTTCAGCTCAAAGTCCTTTCCAAAGATTTACACAAAGACCGGTGATAAAGGTACACGTCGTTTTCACAAACAGGCAATGTACATTTACAATGAAAGTTTACAAATAAAAAGTTTACAAATAAAAGGATTTCCAATTCAATGGCAGGGTTTTATGCGGTCAGCTACTTTAGGGGAAACAACTAAAAAAATACTTACCGGGTATATTGATGTATAACATAGATTTTCCTGTTTTATCAGCAATCAGGTCATATATAGACTTCTGTTGAACAGTTTCTTTGCTAGGTACCTCTTCAACATACACAGGTGAGCGGAGATCTAAAGATGACATCATATTTGAAGCTTTAGGATCAACAGATGAACTGACTTCAGCTATTGGGTAAATCCTTTTGATTTGTAACTCATTTAATTAAAGATCAATGGTGTGAGACATTACTTCCTTTTTTTATATATTAAAAATCAGCAAAAATAAGAAATGAGAAAATTGAAAAAAAATATCTTGCATCTAAATTATATATTGCTTTAATTAATGGATTTTTTTCTTTCTGAAGAGTAGCGGCGGAGTTCTGTAAGGATCAAGGCCTCGTCGGTCAACTAGAACAGGTGATAACTTTGTTAGGTACATCTAGTGTTTTTATATTATAATTCAGAATTGAAAAGTTTTAAGAATTTTGAATAATACAGCATTTATACCTTGTTAAGATATTCTCTTCTTTCCATCGTTTAGGTTCAATGTGTTCTTCAAGACATTGGATCATGTGTTGCCACTCCACATTCTTCGGCAAGAGAAGCCCATTTAAGTATAAAATCTGTTTCAAATTTACTCATTGCATTATGCTTGTTTCTGGGTTTCACTAACATACATCTCTCTTTTTCTTATTCATGGTTTGTTTTTCATACCTGGTAATATACAGCCATTTAATTTATCTTATCCTAGAGAACACAGAATTTAAACACACTTATACTACCGATTTGGAAAAATGGATTGATCAGTACACTGAAGAGTTACCTCCCTTGAAAAATTTCATCTTGCCTGTAAGTTTATTAACTACCATGTACATGCACACAACTTTTTAACAATAAAATAATTAGCATTATTAAACATTTCTTTTATTTCATAATTCATTTGTAGTCTGGAGGCCATTGTTCAGCTCATCTTCATGTAGCTAGATCAATTTGCAGAAGGGCAGAGAGAAGGCAAGTGCTTGTACCAGTTGATAAAACTTAAATATCTTATACTGTGAATTTTCAAAATGTGAATTAGAGGATTTTGTGGATTTGCTTGTCATTTATAAAAAGTGTGTTCCATATTTGTTGGGGATATTAATTTGTGGGAAATGGGTACCTACGAATCTACAAAAATTCAGCTCCCAAGAAATTTTAATGTGTCCACAGTAATCATGAAATTTCTTGATAGGTTTTTAAATCTGTTGTACCTGGTACCTAATGATTTACCTGTATGTTAATTTTAGAGTTGTTCCACTAGTGAAAGCAAATGAAGTATCACAAGAACCTTTAAAATACTTAAACAGGTTGGTTTTTTAATGAAATCTGTGTTTAGATGTCAATTTGAATTTGATAAACATGCAACACATTCAAGGCATTTTGTATCTTTCTTACTATCTTACAGACTTAGTGATTTTTTGTTCACCGCTGCAAGGTATGCAGCAATGAAAGATGGAAAGGAGGAGAAGATTTACAATCGACCAAAATCTTCAGATGAAAGTGACACATCAAAATGACGAAATATTGACATTATAATTCTTAAGTTCTAGAATGCTCAATTGTCTATTACAGTATACAAACAATCTTTTCTGTTTCTTTAGTGAATAAAAATTGCTTGTGTTTTGCCAATTACTTTATATTCATTCAGGTTTTGACTGCAATAAGTCATCACTTGCATATATAAAGCTTTTTGACAGGGAGTACAAATGGAGTAACTCACTTCAATACACCAAACACTTTTCTGGAACTACATATACATGTATTTGTTTGTTACATGACACATATCTATGCTAGTATAATGGGAGTTACAATAAAGCTTTAAAAATGTGATCCATAAACAATTTAGAATTTCAAAAGTAGGTCATCTTGACCTACATTTGGACCACTGCACACCTTCCTACTAGGATCCATCAGCATTTCAAGTTTGACGGTACAAGGCATTACAGTGCTTAAGGTATAACTTGGGCAGGATTTCATTACAAGAAGCCAAAAAATCCCTTCAAGTTCTTCACTTCAATCACTTGACAACTCCCCTCCACCTTTTTTATGATTCGTATGCTGACCAACTTTGATGTTCCAGACTGAGCCATGCCAAAACATGACATCAAATAAAGCCAGAGAAAATTACCACTTTAAAAGGAATATAATAGTGATATTTATGGTGTTTAATCATATTGAAGACTGTACTTGATGAAACACAAGACAAAAAAATGTAATCTACCATTTAAGATTTTTTGACCATGTTCAATTATCACACAAAATTTAGAAAAAGGTGGGTAGTAGTTTAAAGAGCAACAAACCAGAAACATCCAAGGTGTCTAATCATGTAAGCAACAACTTGTGCAGTAGTGATGAAACAATGTTTATGACAAAAGTATCGAATGATACTATGTTTGTTGCATTGTCTTCCTCCCATATTGTGGCACATTTACAAATGATTTGCAAAAAGCTGCCAACATTTGGAGAAGAAAACATCAAATTGTTCTAAATGAAGTTTATTTCTTTACCAAGAGTTGTCTAATCAGAATATTAAATAATTAATTTCAAATGATATACATGATTACATGTACATGAAAACAATGTCTTTAATCACCACTTCCTTTCATAACTTTTTTTAATCCAGTCCACAGTTTTAGCACTATCAATAAGCACGCTCACGCTGTGAATAATTTTGACGTTGATTTCTTCTGTCTTGCCAATTTTGATTCCTGTTTTGCTGGTAATTACCTTGGAAACGATCTTGTCTGTCTTGCACTAAAAAGAAAATTTGACAATGAAGTTACTGAAAAAAATATTTGTTGCAATAATGATAATACATGTACTGTATTTTGAAAAGTAAAGTGCATTCAAAAAATAAAAATACATATTTTGAAATGCAATTCTGTTTTTGCCATCACCAAACATAACATGATTACACAAATGCATTACATTTCCCCATCCTCACCCAAACACATACACGTTTTCTTTACTGTATTTGAAATATTTCAATGAGGTATTCAATGCATACATGTGTACCTCTGTATAAAGAATTAAATAAGTGGCAGTGGAATAACAGAAACTTGCATCAAATGAAATAAAACCCATCAACTCAGTTACAATGAGTTCATTATCAATTCTGAACAGTAGCACCAAAGTACCAGAGAAATTGAACAGCCAATTTTGCCAAGAAATAAGAAAGAATCTGTATGCCACTTGCATTAGTTTGATCATATGGTACACTAGTTACCGAAAAGTTAAATTTTGATGTTTGAATAGTGTTTCAAACATCTATAATTTCAGTCAGTGAATTTGATATACATGTAATCCTATTTAAGTTGTTATGGGACACATATTGATATTAATGTGGATAAAAGTACATTATAATCAAAATAATTTCACAGGTTTAGAATTTTTAAATTTTAAAATATTTGACAAAAAAATATGTTTTAAAATTTTTTGGAAAGGTAAATACTATAAAAGCCTCATCAGGATTCGATCTCATGACTTATAGATTGGTAGATGACGTTCTGACCCTTTGTGCTATGTTGTAAGGCAATAATTTTGAATAAGAAAAAAATTATTGAATTATATTTGTTTTTATTGTTTATTTCGATAGGAACTACGTCACAATATATAGGTGTCCCATACCACCTTAAAACAACCTTCTTTCTAAATGCATATTGGTTGATAATCGTGTACGTTTTAATGCACATACAAATCATCATGACTTGTGGTGTCTCATTTCTTAGGATCTTACATAAGAAAATGATTGGTATCCTAAAGAAACCCAAATTAAGATCTGACCACCAATTCACATTGTGTTTTGAAGGGCATCAAATATCCCATCATGCACCATTCACCAGGGGTTACTGATATGACATTGCACTCACCACTCTATTTACCCCGGTGTTAGAAAAGGTCTGCTTAAAACATAGTGAGTAAGTCTACAATGGCATCAAATTAGTAACAACTACTGTGCAACATGCTTCAAAGCTTTCCAGTCTAACTCTAAAAGGCTTTCTAAAAATCACTGTACAAAATACAAGTGTATTAAAGAGAATATTGACCAATTAGCTTATTCATCAATGAAAGGTTACTTGGCAAAGTACTGTTGTATTTGACACTACATGTATTTGACAAGTTTTAGTATTTGTTCTTATCCCCAAAACCACTACAAGATTTGAATACTGTAAACCAACTTTTATTCGCAATGACTTTATTTCGCGATTTACTTCCGATAAACTGGTTCGCGGTGACTAATTTTCGCGACCAAGCCTTATCCAGACTGGTCTTGTTATAACAACCATACGACAACGACTGGTTCGCGACGAGAAATATTCGGGATGACGATGTCCTCGCCAACCTCGCGAAAATTTCTCGCACGTGAATAAAAGTTGGTTTACAGTATAGTGAGCTTTGCAATGAATTAAATACAAATGTAGTAAGTAAAATCCTGTTAGTATTTGAACTCGTAAATACATATACTATATGTGTAATATGGCACATAAGAAACAACTGTATTGCAATACTTACTGCCCCCTGACTTCTGAAAGAACAGGTTGCCCTGTTTGAGTTCCATGATCCTCTCGTTGTTGTCGACCAGAGAGGAGACTTTCTCTGAGAGCTGGAGGGCCAGGGACTGGAGACGTGTGGGCTCGGTACGGTGCATCACCACAGTGTGGGTGGGCTCATCAAGGGAGGCCTAGGGGGGACAAGGTACACATGTAGATACAGTGTATATGTAGATAATACATTGTAAAATCTAGATTTAAAAGTCATTAAGGAGGCTGGATGGTCAACAAATTAACCATCAGATCTACTTGAAATTTTAAGATATGATTTGTGTACCTATAAATATTATTTAGTAAAGAAAAAATCCCCACATTTTATCTTTAAAATTGGGGTATTTTCCTATACTTTGATATAGAGCTCTTCTTTTGAAGGAGACCAATACAGCCATTAATTTTATTGTTTGGTTTTTTTTTTTTTTTTACATTTTATTTCATCAAATACCATCTGAGAAAGAAATGATATATTTGTTAATAAAATACAAATTTTATTATAAACACTGAAAAATACTGACATTTAGAATTAACACGCAAATAAATTTATAAAAGTAAACAAGGTAGCCCTACTTACCATGAGTTCTTCATTGATGATCATCTTACTGATGATGGAGTGAACAACTCCCTGGTCGATCTCAAACATCTCGGCCAGCGTCTCGAGACTCAGTGAGTCGTACACGCTGCTGTATGTGAACAAGTATGTCCGTAGACTCTCCTCCTGGATCTTGCTAGTCACCATATCCTGTACTGTGTCACTCTTGTAGAACAGCTCCCATACCTATAAATTAACAAAACATCACCATTGTAACAATAAACTGTTTTACATAAAATTTGGAAGATTATGCAAATCTTTCATAATTTTAAGTTTATACAAATTATTTTGAATAAAGCACAGTATATCTTAGGTAAGCTTCTGTACAAAATTTTGTTTATGACCACATACATGTAAAAGTTTTCTTGTACTGAATATTTATCAGTATCATTCCAGCACAACAATTTTTACATCACACAATTCCAAAGCAAGTCATGCAATCATTAATGTACATAGTAATTGTATAGATCTTTACTTTAGCGTGCACCAATTGATCTAAGCAATACATGTGTAGATGTGTAACTTAGCATTCATGCACAAATTGAACTATGCAGTATATACATGTATATAGATCTTTACATAAAATTCATGCACACATTGAAATAAGCAGTAAATGTATAGATGTTTAGTGTTCATGCATACATTGAACTAAACAGTATGTGTTAAGTGTTCATGCACACACTGAACTAAGCAGCATGTGTGTAAATGTTTACCTTGGCATTCATTTTCTCATTGATGATGTAGTTCTTGCACTCTTTCCAGTTGCCAGTCTTCATGGCTTTGGAGGCAGCCACAACATGCTCCCTCATACTCTCTGGAGGACCAGTCAAAGCCTGGCGCTCGCTCATCCGCATCACGTGGTGAAAGTTTTTACTAATCATTCTACGCCTGGCATCCATCTCATGGGCTATCATATACAAAAAATTTGTCAGTACTTATTGGGAGTACCTTTTGATAAGAATTAGGCCAACTACATGTATGTCAATTAAAAAATCTATCATTATGCATTTTAACCCTCAAAAAATAGAGCAATGCCCGCTTTTTGTTCCAATCTGTAAAAAATCAACACAACTATGAAAGAACACCAACCTGCCATATAGGGAACTTCGATCAACATGGCTGACACAAGGTAGACACATTCCAGTAGCTCTAGGTTGATGTGCATGTGGTAGGGAAGCAGACGGCGCTTCTCTATCTTCTCCTGTTCTGGTGTTCTCTCATGCTGACGTTGGAGCAATAAACCCTAAGAAAAGAATATTCTATGAGAGTCACTGCCAAGTGAGATTTTTAGCTTTACTAATCACAACTTCCCATTGCATCTTTAAAGATTTATGCACTCAATATGTTTGTCTTATATTTAAAATTTGGATGAGAAACACTAAACAATTTACACCAATTACTTTATATTTAACCCGCAATAAATGAACACTAGATTACCTGTGCCAAAAGTTCCTTGGCTCTTCCACCACTCTGAATGTCCACTAAAGCATTGTGAGCATCTCTAATCATTCCTTTTCTAAATGCACACAAACCTAATTGCACCATTGTTCTGTTGTAGAGAATCTGTAAAAAAATATATGGGAAACGTCGGTTAATACAGAAAAAAAATAATCAAAACTTCAGAAAGCATTATTTCTCATGCAAATGATTGATACATGGCAACAAATTCAAGAGCTATGTCCCAAATCCTTTAGAGGATCAACCAACATTCTCAAAAACAAACTTCTATTACTGCTATAAAAACGCTGTGCTGTGTTTAATCTCCACTTTAAATTACACTTGATCACAAAAAAAATCAGACATCAAAAGCTTTAGCCCTTAAGTAACTTGGCATCTGTCCAAATTGCAAAAAAATAATTCATCTTGTGGACATAAAAATATCCCATTGCTCATCTTGATTTCGGGAGTAGTGTAACTTGCTGCATTGTACCTGAGTGGGAACATCGGAGTGCTGGATGGTGTCCTGGAGATGAGACATCAGCATCAGGTCACGGGCCTGGTACCACCGGTCGTGGAGGGCCTGGTGGTATATCTGACATAGCATGGAGCGAGTCCGCAGACGGTCAGTCAGATCCTTGGCATAAATAAATTTACACATCTCCTCCATGTCTTTGAATGATTTATTCTCCAGCTAAAAATCACATGGAATTCACACGTTAGACGAGAATTTCAATTTCAACTGTAAAATTATTTGAATAGAATTGCCTTTGTCAAGAATACAAGAGGTATATTGTTCATGTTCATGGCTAATTATATACACAGAATCATTGATACAGACCTTAGGATTATCATATGCTTCTGGGTCAAACTGTAAAAGAAATCAAATGTCAGTCTTAACATGTTACACCTTTCTCATTACTAGATAATTTATCTTCATATCTTAAATATATTTCATTTCTTTGTACATGCACAGTCAATGTACTTGAAATTTCTTAAGTGATATATCTAACAAGGATCTTAGTTAAACATTCATGTTCATGAAATTACCTTGTAATACATATGTTCTATCCTTCTAAGGTAAACCCGACAGGTTTCCTCTGTGGTACCTCTTGGAACAAGGTAGGTCTGAAGACGATCTAAGATAACACATACTTCTTTCTCATCCTTCAACCTGTGAAAAATTCCAATTATACATTACACAATTCATAAAATGACACAACATATGAGCATACTTGTATATACATGTACATGTATATTGATACTCTGTGGTGTGAAACCAGAAATATCTTTTTTAAAAATCATATTTCAAAGTTCTCTTTACCTGTCTACATATTCAGTACTATGAGCATCACACGCTTGTAACATTTTTGTAAATTCTTCGTCCATCCTTTCTACAATGGTTAAAACGCATCCCCTGACTCTGTAGGGTGGTGTCTATAAAACAACACATTATTTTTAATTGTCCTTATATACACTGTACCTGTACATAAAAGTATTGAGTTGATTCATCTCTTGAGAAAAAAACTTACAGTAACGTTCTCACTCTCCTCCACAATATTCTCTCCAATGTTGATGTCTGGGTTGACCTCTACCATATCTAGTAACTCACTAACTCCTGCAAGACACCTGTAGAAAAAAAATACATGTCATAATATGCAACTGTCTGCATCTTTTAACATGACAATATCGTTCAACTTATCAAAATAACTTTTTTTCAATCTTTCCATTAAAAAGATTAAAAAAAAAGTTATTTTGATAAGTCGATTGGAAAGTTTCCAATTTCATATAAAGAGACAAAGTATTGGATTGATAGTAATGTAAGATATTAACAAATGAATACAGAGGGAGAAAAACATTTAAAAATAAGGAAAATTAATTCAGTCAAGCCTTACTTTTCCCACATTTCAGATCTCATGCAGGTGGCAATGTTGGGATTGTAATCATAAATAGCTGAGACGATGTGGAACATGATCTTCATGGAAATGGCTGGTCCGAGATTGTTGGCATTCGAGATGCTCTGAAGCTCTTTCAGCAGTGCAATCTGCTCGTTCCTGTCTGTTCCCTTCTTTCCTCTAGCTGAGATGATTTCGTTCAGTTTCTTTATGACTGCTTCGTGGTTAACCTCTGTATCCTTGGCAAACATTTTGGGTGCTTCCTGTGATAACATTTTATTTTTATTTCAAGAATTTCTGCATAAAACTAAGATTTGTTATTCAAAAGGGAACCAGACAACTCTAAAATTCAATGCATATAACTCTAAAGATATTGCCTGTTTCATCAATATTTGCTGGACATCAATTAATTTTAAGGGATTTCATTGATTGATCAATCCATGAAATCAAATGTCAATGAAAGTAAAATATTGAATCTTGTAAACTGTGTTAGTTACTTATTCTACAAAAGTTGATGCCCATAAATTTTAATGAAACCACATTACATGTACAGTAAAACTCGTTTAGTAGGATATAGCGAAATCTCGGATATAGCAAAGTTTTTTTGAGTCCCCGGTAAAATTCTTAACAAATTTTTGCAAAATTTTACGGCTATAACGAATTTGGATATAACAAATTTACGGATATAGCGAACTGATTTTGAGTCCCGTAGAGATGAAAAATAACGAAATTTAACACTTTTATAATGAATCAACAGGAGTAAGCAACTGAAGAATTTGCAATCATCGACCTTCGTTCCTAAATCTGACCTTGATCATGGGAGCCCCCTTGGTGACCTCCTCCCATTCACCCCCTTCATCCTCTTCTCTCTTCTTCTTCACTCGCTTCTCTTTCTTTTCCTTCTTTTCTTTCTTTTCCTCTCCTGGTTGTCTGAAAAGAAGAACATTAAATCATGTTATGACATGTTGTGAAAAAAATCCTTGCACATAAAGATATAACTAGTAAACATGAATAATCCATCGCATTGTAATAAAGCATTTTGACTTTACACATCATTTACGTCTGTGTGTAAAAGCTGGAGTGCAATTTCAAAAAAAGAATTTAAGAAATTAAAATCTTTTATAATGCATAATGATTTGTAAAAAACACTCAATCATAGCATTCTCAATATCCTTGATAATAATACAGAAAATTTAATCAGCTCATATTTTGTGCATGCATATATACATGAGCCCCTAGTCAACTAATAAATCTACACATATCACAAATCCTGTGACTGTTCCTGCACTAATCTGACCTACTTTTTCAAGAACATGGCAGCTGTGTAGACTGTGGTCCCTGGTCCCTCTCCTCCGTCACTCTCTGAGCTGGAGCTGTCGGAACTCATCTCCCAGTCAATGTCATCATCGTCGTCATCGTCATCCTCATAGGTCACCTTTAAAAAGAGGTAGCTCGATGAAATATCAGGCTAATGAAGCTATACATTGTATACACAACTGTGTTGTATTCTACAGTGTATCAATGTGGACAAATGTGTGTTCAGAACAATAAAAACAAGAATATTTTCTACAAATTCATATCATATGTGGACTTTCTCACCCTTTTGGAAGGTCTGCTTTCCTCCTTTGCCTTCATTTTGGTAAAATCCTCACGAGCCTCTACTTCTGATTTCTCCTCCTCGGAATCTAAAAAATTAAATAATTTCACTTCCAATTCACACACAAACCAGCATTCAAGATTTCACAGAGTAAAATTGGGTGTTTCTCAATTTATCTTTAATAGAGAGTGACCAAAACTGGCTACAACTTGACTGATCTCATAAAGAAATCTTACCCGCTGCTTCTTCTTCTTCACCCTCATCTGGATTCTATAAAGAAATATTGAAAAAATCATTTTTGATTCAAAATTCCATTTTTCATCTCTCACTGAAAGAATATATTGGATATCATCATATTTAAGTCAAAACTGATGCATAGAAATTGATCATTACCTCTCTGTATGTTGTGATATCTGATTCAAAGTCTCTGTTGTATTTCTTTAATTTCTGTCTCAGTGTAGTTAGACCTTTAGCATTGTTCTTGCTCATCTGTTTCCTTCCTTCTCTGTCCTCCCAACACTGTCACCAAACAGAAACATCTTATTAGATATCATGTATATTGTTGCACATTCCACATGATCAATATTTTTTTCTTTAGTCTTTACCTTTCTCTAATATATTGTATTTCTGAGTCAGTAAATGTTGTACACAATACATACAATGCTTTTGATCTAATACTGTCTTTTCAATCACATTTATTGTAACAAATGATGCTGAAATATGAATTGCAAACCTACCTCACTGACAAAATCTTCAAGTTCTACCAAACACCTCAGAAAGAATCGTGGAATCTGGTTTTCTTTTTCAATGACTTTCTTTGATTTGTCATAGGCTTTCCCCAACTCCTCAAAATCTTTTTAAAAAGAATGTAGTAATAACTTTTTATGAAAAATTCTTATCTCAAGTGCGAGACGAAAGCCCACTCTTTCTGAATAACTCATGCACTGTATTTGACAGGATATTATTCCAATAGCAACTTATCTTACCTGTTAATACACTTGCCATATCTTTAATTTTCTTATGATTCCCCATTTTCTTGATGATTTCCCTCAGTTCATCAAACCTAAAACAAAATATATTTAGATTTATACCAAGATTTGTTCAATTATAATGGATGAAACAAAAAAAAATATATATATATTTGAGGGTTCTCTAGGTTATGAGGAATTAATAATATCTAATCCTTCACTATAAATCCTTTTTTATTAAAGAAATGAGGGAGCAAGTTTTAATTTCTTTATAATTTTTAGGATTGAAAATTTCATCTTGCCTTTTATCTTTTGCACTTCGTACTATACGTTTTGGTTCATCCTCGTCATCACTGAAGGCGTATGCTCTATTGGAAAAAAAATAATCATAATAAAACATACCATTTTGCCATGCAATGACAGCCAAGTAATGTAATTGTGGTTTCATCAATATTCGTAGGCATCCATTTTCATGTATTAAATGAAAATTGCAGTATTCAAGGATTTGTAAATTTGTGGATAATGACCTTATCACAATGTGTTATTAGAAATTGCATTACAATGAACATTTCAATTTGTGGACCAACTTAACAATGAAATCCAAGGATATTGGTATTCAATGAATATTGATGAAACCAAAGTATATAACAACAATGAAATTTGAATTATGTCTGTACTTAGAAAAAAAAACTACTTACACTGGTCTTGCTGCTGAAGCTCCTGGACGAGGAACATTAACCTCCTCATCTGAGGATGAGCTTTCTGACTCAGAGTCAGAACCTTTGAAAAACCTGGACATTTTTCTCTAGTAAACTGAAACATCAAATTTGTATAAGACACTGTAGTACAAATATATATAGCATATATAAATCTAATCTTTTCATTTGCAAATAAGTAATATTAAAACAAAAAAGCTAGTTTACTGAAGGCCTCTATTTTCTGTTATCATAATTGAAATCATGAAATGAGTAACGTATTTTTTTTCTTGCAAAATTGGGCTTGTTTTGAAAAATTCTTGTTCATATTATTTCTTAACTCTACTGTATAATCTAATGGAAAAAGGTGAATTCAGTCTTAAAATAAAAAAAATCAACGCATTATACAATATTCAGCCAAAACCAAGTGTAAGAAACGGAAAAAAGAGGACGATTGATGATCAATTATTGCATGTGTACGTAAACCTAGGAAATTCGAGATACCTTGCACCATACTGTGTGATAAAAACTTCAGTTTTTCCCATTTTACAACATAAACTGGATCTGTTTTGATTCCTAAGAACAAATGCTTTGTTCCTAATAAAGTTACAAGTGTGATTCAAGGCTTTCTTACCTATAAGTATCACTATTTCATTAAAATCATGAGGAAAGAAGTGCCGACAATGTGGGAATCGTGACGTCACTTTAGACGATAAATCGCGAGGTGTATCGAGAATGGAAGAGTATAAATTATAGAGGTGTACCGAATGGCTACAGCATGGAACTGCCAAAACAAAATGAGCAAAAAGACGTTACAGATGAAAAAGAGAAGATAAAGACAACCACATCGGATGTAAAAATTGTAGTAGCAAGTAAAAACAAGAAAGTGTTTACAGGTAAGTCTGCTGTGAAAACGGAATTACACCTATCCATAAATCGACTGTTGTAATGTACATGTAATCGTGCATTTTCTGGAAGTAGTCCAGTCATTGTCAGTTAACTTGGATTGAATCCAAGAATTGACAAAAAAATATTAGTGTATGACAATTTCCATTGTAGGAGTAAGGAGGGCAGCACACCAGATCCCAGATGAAATTCTCAATGATCCGAAACTTCAGCATGCAGTGAAACAGGTGTATAACTGTTTAAAGTTTATAGTTATACATTTATCAATTTTTCTACCACAGTTATTGCAGAGATCAAAGAAATGCTGTAGCCATTATTCTCCAATGAATGTCATCAGTATATTACCAGATCAGAAACACATATTAACCTTGCACTGATCATGATCTCAATAGAGAAAACAATCAACAGAAATTCTGAGCTGTTATTAGAATAAAAATAAAGTTCTTGTTATCATGAATGTTGCGGAATTACCTCTTTGGTTTCATAATGTAGTCTGAAAAATAAAAGCCTTGGCTAAAGTCTCGGTTTTTATATTTTGAAACAACATTTATCAATCTCAGAGGTTATCCTGCATTACATTCACGAAAACTCATACTAGTCTTTATTTCTTAAATAAAATGTATATACACCTATTGGTTGCTCATCTTAAATCAAACATTATTCAGGAAAGAATATTAAAATGATTAACAGATTCTTGAATAAATTAATATGGATATGGGTTTATAATTACATATTTATTCATATGAAATCAAAAGTGTGTTCATTTGAACATCTGTCAGAAGTGTGACTGTTCATTCACATTGTCAAACTTTTTCAAATAATATTGATATTAATTATTTCTTTAAAGCTACCAGAAAATTATAATTTTGAAATCTATAAAACAGTATGGAAGATTCAGTCAACTGGTGCAAAAAGAGGTAAATGGTTCTAAATTTTGATTTGTTGATATTTGTAATGCATTCTCTTTGAAACCTTTTAATTAAAAACTGTAAACTTTCACATACACTATAATATACTTTTTGTATGTCTGTAGTGCCAGTATCTTTCGATTAGCTTGTTTTCAATTACATATTTTATAACATTACAGTGGCTCTACAGTTTCCAGAGGGATTGTTATTATTCGCATGCACAATAGCAGACATAATAGAAGAGTATGTATTACACAACAGTTTTACTAAGATCAGTCAATGTGTTGCATATGAGCTAGACTAATGTTGAAATAATAAGTAAATATCCACTGCATTCGATTGAGAAATCATGCCTAAATTATCTGACCTGATTGTAATGACAGATTTACCTCAGCAGACACAGTGATTATGGGGGATGTGACATATGGAGCTTGTTGTGTGGACGACTTTACAGCCAGAGCTCTGGGAGCTGACCTGATGGTCCATTATGGACACAGCTGTCTAGGTTAGTGGCTTAAAAATTATCACAACTAGTAACGCCATAGAAATGGAGCACATTACTGTGGTCAATGGTCATAGGTGTGTTACTGGATTGGAAAAATAATGACAGACCAGACCAGGACCCTAACCCAGGCCCCCTGAATATCTAGTCAGGTGCTTTACCAACTGAGCCATCCGATGCCAGCGATGGAACCTTCACATTTCTCTCTCCTTAAATCATCCTCCCCTCAAAGATCAACATCCCAGGTTCTTTCCCCTGACAGGAGTTAACCTGTCTGTTCCAGGGATTGGTCACTAATTGTAGCAAATGAAATGGGATGTGAGAGATAATGAGGGACCAGACAGGGATTCGAAGAAGGATTTAACTTTACTAAAGCAATTATAGAATATTAAAAATCATACTTAGTTTTTCTTTGATCAAAAACTCTTATGAATAAGTTTCAGGTTCTCATTCAGTACAGTGTATAAAATTTACTTGTATATGCAGTGGGTTTTTTTCTCAATCTAGTTTACATCATTGGTGCATCACTTGTACATGTACAACATATGTCAGCAAAGCATTATTTTAATAACATGAAATATTCATCTAATTTTTGGTTCCTTGGTTATCTTTGGCAAAAATAAAATGAATTTGAAACTCAGAAAGAATCAAAACTCAGGGGCAACATTGAATGTTATTGTAATGATATCTTTTTTTATTTCACAGTGCCTATTGACCAGACAGGAGGAATTCAAATGTTGTATGTATTTGTGGACATTAAAATTGACACAATGCATTTTCTGGACACTATCCGACACAACTTCCCTGAGGGCTCTTGCCTGGCATTAGTGTGTACCATACAGTTTGTAGCTGCCCTACAGGTATGTCACCAAGGATAACTAGTATATAGTTTATACACAATGTATATTAATATGTAGGTTATTAATATACACATGTGAAATCAGTGGTATTTGTGGTCACTCGATTTTTATGGATTTTTAGATTGCCCATAAGCCATTGTCCATGAATTTCCATCTATCAATTATGAAAAAGAACATTTACATGTTTATATAATAGAAGTCAAGGAAACATGTCCCATAATTGATGAACCTGTTAAAAAAAAATTCTCCCTCTTACCATTTTAAAAATGATTGATTTTACAGCATATGGCTCACTGAAATATTATTTAAAGTAAAATTTCAAAAATAGTCTTCACTAAAATGCAAATATATTTATATATTATGTAATTCAAAAACTTTTGTTTGCATGAATGTAAATACTTTTTTGAACATGGAATGTACCTTTCAAAGGCTGCCAGTCAAGAACTGAAAGACAAATATGAAGTGATCATCCCCCAGTCTAAGCCCTTGTCTCCAGGTGAAATACTTGGATGTACATCACCAAGACTCAAACCTGGCACTGATGCCATCATGTAAGTCCCATAATACATTAGACTTGGTGACAACTGCATGTAATGTTAATTTATGGAAATCCTGGAGTTAATTGATAAATATATTTTTATTGTTTTTCAATGATTTTTTTTCTCTCAACTTTTATTACTCCAAGCTTTGGATGTAATGTATATGTGTATATAGTGCTGTTTTGTATATTCTGTGAAGATACCTTGGGGATGGAAGATTTCACCTTGAGTCAATTATGATTAGTAATCCTAGTGTACAAGCTTATAGGTAAGACAGTTTTCTGATAATCTCTTAAAACTCTTATGTAGATGCATACATGTGCATGTACATGCTCAAGTACACTCACAATTTCTGTAATATGATATGAAGCAAAGATTAATATTTTATTAATTTTAAAATCAACAGGATGGTAATTTTGGTTGTAAAGAAATATTTTTGACCATTCAGTTTGTATAAATTTTATCTTATGACTTAATGTTATTTGTGTTTGATATTTTTGGTGTTGTGTTCAAGATATGATCCATACAGCAAAGTCTTCTCCAAAGAGTATTATGACATTAATAAGATGCATTCAATACGAAGAAACGCTATTGAAAAGGCCGCCCAAGGAAAAAAATATGGAGTGGTGCTAGGAACCTTGGGAAGGCAAGGGTCAACTAAGGTTCTACAGGTAATAGTAATTAAGTGACTGTAAATTTTGTAAGAAAAAAAGGAAGACAATCAAATACATGCAGGTGAATTTTTATACATGAATTTTTTAAAAAATTTTTTGGCAGGAATTGTTAGAGAAAATGAAGGAGTGTGGTAAAAGCAGTACCCTGGTTTTATTGTCAGAAATTTTTCCAGACAAACTCAAGCTGTACCCAGATATTGATGCGTAAGAAAAATTCATGTATATTTTTAATCATTTTGTAACCTTCGCATTGTTTTCATGTGCCTATGTTTATGGTGTCATTTATTTATCAGAATAAATTGGGTATACATGTAAAGCAGGAGATTTTATTTGTGTATTATTTTAGGAGTACATGTACCAGTAAATATTTAACATGTTTATTTTTTTAAACTTTCAGATGGGTACAAATAGCTTGTCCAAGGTTGTCAATTGACTGGGGTATGGCATTCCAAAAGCCATTATTATCTCCTTATGAGGTAAGATAATACAGTATTTTGTTGCAGGTTTTTGGTGGTTTTATCTTGAGAGTAATTAGAGTTCAAACATACATACATGTAGATGTATACTGTAGATGAATTTATAAAGGCATTGAAAAAATCCTTAAATTATCTTTTTCCTTTAATTACAGATGTCTGTTACACTGAATATTGCCCAGTGGCAAGATGTCTACCCAATGGACTTTTACGCCAATGACAGTTTAGGCCCATGGACTGTGAATAATGTCAAACACCAGCCCCCAAGAAAACAGCGACCTAGAAAGACTGTTCCAATAAAAACAGAAACTCAGGAAAATAGTTCCTGTTCAAAATCATGTGCTTCTTGTTCATGTTCACAAAATTCCAGCATTAACAACCTAGAAATAAAGGAAAATACTTAACGTTGTTTCAGCTTGTTTTATGAGGAATTTTTTCTTTTAATCTTATACATTTTTGTACACAATGCTGTTAGGTAAAATGATAATGCATGCATTAATCTTACGATGGAAAATGCAATACAATGAATTTATCTTGTCAAAAAAGTAGCAAAAAACTATTGTAGTGTTGTCACACAGCTACAATTACATGTAAAATCAGGTATAATGCAGTACATATATACATGTATATGATCAGGATATATGTAAACGTACATGTACATTATATGGTGTCTCATTTTTACTCTAGAGTCAACCAACCAGTTGTAATTAATTACTGGTAACCCTTGACAGCATCATCCTTCTTGTCATTCAGACTTCCACAAGGCTTGTTTTCTTGTGCTCTTTGCAAAACTTATCAAATTAATTTCAAAAGGTATGACTGAAGGTTGTTTGAATGATAATACATAACAAAGAAAATATATAATTTGAAATGACATTTATTGTTGACATTTTATGTACAAGATTTGATGGAATAATGCTAATGTATTATCAACACAGAGTTAAGGCTTTGCCTTCATGATGAGATTTTGTAATGAAACTGGAATCCAGATCTGATTCTCGAATACAAATATCACATTTCTGTCCAAATAAATCTGAACTTTTCCATAGCGATACACTTGTTTAGCTTCTTGGGTTTTCCCAGCAATAGGCATAAACAGGAGACCATTTTCCTCAGCCTAAAAGAGTAAGGAATTTTTACATAAATAATCAACAAACTCATGACTGGTCTGCAAAGATCATTTTTTAAGCAAAAGTTCTATATTATATGTACACAAACAATAAAATGAAACAGTGTCATTAAGGCCACTCCAACTCACCGCTTTTTCAACAATATCTTTGAAGGTTGGTTGATAGTTGGTGCCAGCTGTGACACTTCTTGTGTACTGAAATTAAGATATAAATCAAATTAAGAGGACATTTTAGAATTCTGGAATGCTCAATATAAATTTACCAGTACAATGAGTACATGTATGTAAAAAGTATCATTTATATTTATGAGGCCAGAATTTTTGTGGATTATCTAAAAGCTATGGTTTCATGGCAACACAAGTCACATAATTTGAGAAATCTTCCTCATTTCAGCATTTTTGTAAGCATTTATTAGTAAAGAAAGTTGTAGGTGTGAAGTAAACATGAAATTCCCAAAATTTAATACATGTGTTTGGATTTAAAGTGATGGTGATTTCACAGATACCAATGAAAATTGCATTTTGATCAAAACTGTTGTAAAATTTTGATTGATGTTTTGACATACTGTTGGCTCTGGTCCAGTGGTCTGTCTAGGTGGCGATCGCGTGGAGGAGAGACCAGATGTGTCCACCATCTGTCTCCGCTCCATCTGTGAGAAGTACGCCATGTTCTCCTTCACGCCAGGCTGTATATGACTGGACACTGCACGGTTCATTATCTCCAGGGCTTTGTTAAAATTGTCTGCAATAGAAAAATACTATCAGATACCATTGATACATACTATTTGTATATAGTTTATGTACAACTCAAAAGATGGGGAAATCCCTAGCTTCTGTTTCTAACATTAATTTATTCCCTAACTTAGTCAGATACCCTAAACTGATTTGTCTTTTGCTTATGAGTAAACGACATAATCTACCATGGGTATCGATGAAAATTAAATGATACATGTATCAACCATACATGTAAGTACATGTATCCCACAATTTTCAAAATACATGAAGTATCTTCAAAGTCTACAGACAGAACAAATTGATCTACATTAGAATGTACATGTAGAATACCTCTGATGGATGGCTGCGAAAGATATTCCTCCGAGAAGAGAGATTTCCATCCTAGGTACCACTTTGTGATCTCGTCATAATTAGGCATGTTACTGAGCCAGGTGCACAACACAGTCCGCCATTTTGGGAAGAATGTCTTCTCCAACATGTCCACCATGTATTTGATAGGAATGATATCTGACCATGCCATCACCCAGTGCCATGGATCTGTTAAAACATACATGTAGCTGTAGTATTATACAGGTAATGAATAAAGGACACTTTTAAGAAAATTACAAAGTGTTTGAAAATATCATGTACAGTGCATACAAATGTATGAATAGATAGATGCCAATATTTTGCAGTACACAGTGAATATAAAACAAGAGTCTATCATGTTTCATGTACATGTACTTAGAATCAGTATACATGTACCAGTAAACAAAATTCAATGTAATATGATCTTGACCTGTATGAATTACAATAATGTGGATGGTTTTATTTCTGATTTATCATGAATACCATGTACATGAACCAGAGAGAGAGAGAGAGAGAGAGAGGGGGGGGGGAGGGAAAGGGACATTATTTATGTACCTAGTATCTGTTGATGTGGATTGATGACGAACTCCTGCATACACATGGCCAGCTTAGGGAGGATGTTTTTCACCAGAAAAGCCTCCAAATGGCCAGGCTTAAACACCTTCACCCATGGCTGTAGGATGACTTTGGCAGAGGCGTCCGAGGGATGCCAGTTTGTGAGAGCATTGGCTATCTTGTGACGTATGGGGGCATACAGAGGTTCCAGTTTGTCTTTCATCAGAGGCAGCCACGGATGAAGCCAGGAATGGATTGGCATGGTGTCTGTTAGTGGATTCCAATTCTCCACTTCCTGTAGTAACCGTGGCAACACCAGCTGATCCAATATGTTCTCCATGATCCATGAAGGCATGACTGGCAGCCATGTTTCTAACACTTCTATTAGAGGATGACAAGCCCTCACATTCCATTTCCTAGAGAAAATGTAAAATGTCCTTATATCATAAAATGAAAACACACATACAATGTTCAATTACAACAGTAGGTCAAATTAGAAAATGGACACTGCAGTTTCATAATTTGCAAGTCTAGTAAAGATCAGCTGCTTAGTTTCTTAGGAGTTTCATTATTTCAGCAGAAGTACATGTACAACAAATTAATCACTATGATTTATTAAAGCAACATTTACAGAATGGTGGTCCTGAGGTAGGGAAGCCAGACATCCCACAGAAGCCTCTGAAACACGTCCATGTCTGTGGAGTTTCCTGCGTACTGGTTGTTATAGTCCTCCAGTAAGGACTTCCACTGTTGAATGGTGTGTAGTCCATAGCTGGGGTCCTTCAAGGGGTCCCAAGATGAGAAATACTTTCTCATCTATAAAGGAAGAAAAATATAATTGCTTAATGTGGTTTTTGATTTTGTGGTTCAATAAATGTTAGAAAATAAGACTGCAAACATTATGCAATAATCAATAATTTGTGATGGAGAGTTTTTAAATATACATGTATTGTTAAATGACAGAAATTTAATATTGCATGATTTTATATCTTATGAATATTGACAAATTTCACACATACTGTACATTTAGATTAACCATTATCATTTACGTGAAATGAATTGTAACTTAATAATTATTTCAACATCACATTACACATCCCCAATTTCAATTTACATGTAATTACATTGTAAACTTATATTGATCTATTTTACATGTACATACCAAAGGGAATACCAATGCTACAGCTAGAGAGGAGAGGTCATACATAACATACTCCTCATAAAAATCATTCTGCAGGGACCTGAATATAGCTGCACACTCGTCTAGTTCCATGGGATTGTCACATCCAGGCTGTGTTCTTTCCTCACACCTACAGATTAAGAAAAGATTCCACATACAAGACAACTATCATCATTATTCACGTAAAGCAACACAAGAATTAAAAAAGAAAGTTTCTCAGCAATACAAAGGGCCTTATATGGTCAATTCAGACTATAATCAATATACCCTGATATCACATGTACAGAAAGATACAATGGTATGTAATTCCAAGCAATACAAAGGGCATCTTATAAGTCATTCTATCATCAATATACCCTGGTTATGACATGTAAAGATATATAGTTCCTAAGCAATACAAAGGGTCTTTTATGGTATATTGTAAGTAATTCTACATGTAACTACATTGTAAACTTATACTGATCTACATATCTTGCATATCGGTATTATGTTTACAGAACACGACTTTTACATGTACTTACATCCTCACAATGTCCAGAACTTTCTTCAGTTTCTGTATCTGAGCCTCCTCTTGGTCACATATGGTATCTAGTCGCTCTTTCTCATGCTTCATGTTGATAATGTGATCTTTCTCATAACGTAACCTGAACAAAAATATTACAAATTCACATGCTACCATACATTGGGGGCAATCAGCATCACATATCTCTACATGCAAAGATACATGATTATGATTCTTGCCCAAAAAAAAGAGCAACTTGACAAGAAGATAATTTTAATTTTACTCTGGCTCTAAGAATTGGGTATCATTTTCATAGGCTATAAACTGAACTAGTGTTCTGGACTGGTGGTCTTACTTCCTGTCATTAGTGATGATATCTTCCTCTGCCATGTCCACCAAGATGTTTAGGTTGTGCATCAACTCTGGCATCTCAAAAGCTTTCTTTTGACCTGGCTCTGGTTCCATAATGTCTTCCTCTTCATCAGGTCGGTTGTGTCTTGTGGCTATGGCATGGTATCCTGCATGGAAAGGGATTTTATCATAAAAATTGTGCGATATACCCAATTAACAATTAAACTTGGCTATCTTGAACCTAGATATCTCAAATACCATAGGCATGAAAATGTGAGCTTGAAGTCCAAACCATTGTTTTCATAAATATTTTATCTGTGATATCTCAAATCCTTTTATATCTCAAAAAGTTTTTTTTTAGTCATGTAATGTTCAGGAAAATTACCAGTAGGTTTGACTGTATGGTTTATTTTTCATTAATTCTGACTTTGGTACATTTATGAATTATATATCATTAATTGAAAATAATTTGTTAATGATCATGTACCTGAAAAGACTCTCTTTTCTTTTCCTGTCATATCTATGACCTTGACTTTTGAAGCTTTGGAGGGTGCAGCCTTCTTTTTCCCCACTCCAGACTCAATAATTTCCTGTGCTGTTTTATAGACATATTTCGGCTTCTTTTTGCCTAACTGTAAAAATATTACCATTTAATTAATATTTTTACACCAACAAAATATCATTCAATACATGAATATCTAGACACACAAAATGCCAGGTTTGTGGAAATATTATATAACCTTAAACCATTTACAATTAATGTATACAAATGTACATTACATGTATTAACAAATCAAGACCAATATGGTACATGTAGATCTTACAAGGTCCTTAAAAATTTCCAGTAAAACAGTTGTAGCAAAGCACCAGAGATGAGTGAATTTGATTTCTTAAAACTGTAATTCATTAAATCTGATATATAATATGTGAAACAGAGTTTGCTATAAGCAAGAATTTGTTGTAAGCTTGTTTGCTGTAGCTATGTTTAACTATTACTGATACTCACTTCTGGTTTCTTTTTCCACTGAGAGAGCTCCTCCTTGAACTTCTTGTCTTCCTCCTCATCAGAATCATGGACCGGGAAATCAGCCAGTGACCTTTCTGACCTCTCTGTCCCGTAAGCCCCTACTGCTGCTTTCCCTTTCCGCTTGACTGCCTCCACAGGTGTAGTAATACCTTGACCATGTTTTCCCAATCCTTCTCCAGGTTTGAAACCCATCTAAAATAGATTCATAAGTATGTGATTTACACCTGAAATCATTAAAGCAATCTGGATAAAACTACAGTAACTGTTAAATTTTGACAATCTAAGACATAAAAACATCTAGTTTTAAGAAAATATCACTGAAATGTCATATTGATAATTCCTTTTTTTGTGTCAATTTTATTTATTCTTCCCCCATAATATCACACAACTATCCTGGAATACTACCTTCTCAAGTAACTTTTTGCCAACACCTCTGGTGTGTCTTTCCCACTCTCCAAATCCCCTACAAAGAAAAGCAAACCAAATGAATGGGGTTTTTTTTTGTCAATACATGTAACAACGTTGACATATCTGCCAGTAGACAGCTATTGAGACAAAAGAAGAACTGGAAGCAAACCAATGGTGAGAAGATGTAAATTTTGATAGTTGATATATTCAAATATAAAACATTCTGAATCGAAGAAATGACTAATAACGTGGAATGAAACTGAACAGAAAAGATGTACTGACACTTACACATCAGTTTTTCCGAACCCAGCAAACTGCTTCCCTTGTCTTCCCTGTGGTCTACTTGGTGGTTTTGCAGCAGACGGTTTAGGCATCTGTACCACAATATCATCTTTATCTGAATCCTATCATGATAAAATGAAAATATTAATCTCAACATACAAGAAATATCATGGATAACTACACATAGTGTCGTGTTCAGAATAATTTAGCCACAAAGAACTCAATATACATTATATTCAGTTGTCTTCAAGTGTTTCAACTCAGAATCAAATACTTATATTTGTACGATGAAGTTGAGTTTCCACACTTACTCTGGAAATCAGTTTTGACAATTAGGAAATTAATATAAGTAGTTACTGAGAGTTATGTGTAGGCCACTTTAGCAATTGTTTTACATATTTTCCTTTATACTGGTACTGTAAACTTTGAAAGAGATGTCTCGTATATGGGTAACATGTTTGAACTAGTGCACAGTTGTGTGTAAAAAAAAAAATCCTAAAACCAAGAGGCCCACAAAAACATTCATATTTCTCAAAGGCAAGTGTATTTGATCCCCTTAAATCCTACCCCAGAAAGGAGAGAAGCAAATTGTAAACTATTGGCAAGGACTTGAACATGTAAATGCACAAGTAACTTTATAACAATATATTCATGCTTACAGAGGAGTCATCTTCATCCCCTTCTTTCTTGATCTTTGAGCCCTGTTTGATCCCTCCGCTGACAAATCCTATGGGTGCAGTGTAGTCCTTTTTCTTTCTTCTACCCCTTCCAAATCCTGGGGTGTCTTCATCATCACTGTTTGCCCACATTCCTTAAGAATTACATTTACAATTAATTAATTATACATTCATACATGCCAATCTATGAAGAGTTTTACATACAAACTATTCTTTACTTTATAACCCAAACATCTATACATCCTACTCATCTACCCAAATGGTTTGCAAAAGAATTCCAACCTTAACAATCAAGAAATATCACCTGATCCCATCCAAAAATGGAAAACAAACTTGAATGTTCCTTGTATGATCATGATTTTCACCATATAACCAGACAATCCTAGACATGGACATGTATTTTTCTTGTACCAGGTTGATTCACGATATTAACTGGTGTTGATTCATGATATTAACTGGGTTTTTTTCAAAGTCAGTCAAATGAAGAAGATCGTACAGACTTACCATAGATGGCCTGATTTTTTGTTTGTCGCCTTCCTCCTCTTGGGTAAAACTCATTGGCAAGGTCATCCTCTGTTATCTCAAATTTTTCTACTTCTGGGGAGGACATTCTGTTTCCTACGGAAAATAATAATAATGTTATAACCAGGCACCTGCAGAGAGCAAATGTCATCTACTTCAAAGATACATTGAGAATATAATTCTTATGGCTCTGTAGTTGTGCCTTAATACCTCAACAACATAACAGTGAGTAGGTGGTCTTTTTAAGCTGGATTTCAATCTGATCTTTCATACACAATGTAAGCACATAACTTGTACTTTCCAAATTGATTCGGAATATAATTATGCAATGGAAATGTAGCTTAAATTATTCTATCAAATTCAAAACAGGTAAATTTCTGGACAATATCTAGGTGATGACATGTTTATTCTTACCAAAGGATTACAAAGTTTAAAAAAAGTATCATTACTGATCATGCTATTCTAGAAATATTTATCATAAATGTTGAATTTAGCCCCCTGAAAATACGCATTTACTCTAAACTGAAAAATAGTTTCAAATAAAATCTTCACTTGGCAAAGTAGACAACCTATTCAACAGGCCTCTGAATTTCTATCAATAAGCATAATAGGTATATATATATATATATATATATATATATATATATATATATATATATATATATATATATATATATATCTTTCCCAAACATTTAACGGCTTACTGATAAAAATTAAGAAGCCTGTGTCTATTCTTACGACCAAATACACCCACATTGCACAACGCAATACATTACAACCTTCTTGAGTGTTGAATCCTAGACATTGTCATATTACCTGATACAGATGTTTACCCAGGTATAACAGTGGTCTTGTCCTAGGGTTCTGAAATTACTGGAAAACGGACTCTTACGGAGATTGGAGAACGTGAATCTTATGTTTATTCAATGTAAAGATGTTTCTTCAGAGTTCTCTCCTTATATATCTTTAATAAAACGTTTCAAAGACTTCAAAATTTCTAGAACTTACTAATTGACGAAAGTAAAGATATTCAATGTTTTGAAAGATACATATCCTTATTTAAACTTTAATTTTATTGAATGGTTTTTAAAAGCATTTTATATTCTTGAAACTTACTTCTAAAATATTTAAGTTCTGAAATTTAGGGACATATTTTTTTAATATATATAATTAAACAAGAACTACGTACGATTTAATTTGCATTTCATTAGCCTACTTTCGTTTTAGCAATGGAAAAATAGTATGAAGGCATGTGATTGCATTATCCTATTAATTTGCGGTAGTACTCTGTGAAAATTCATTAAATTGTGACAGAAATCAGAAAAGGAATTCTTTTGAGAAAACAGGTCAGGAAAATTAAGGAAATAATGACCGAATCATTTATTATTGTTGCATGTCCTTCAACTCTTATGTAAAGGATGTTGTTGTTTTGTATCATATTTAGCAAATTGGATCTTAATAGCGCAAATATTTACATTAATGTGATTAAACATTTTCTTTAGAAAAACAGAAACCTGTCAATTTGTGCTTTGATTTGTTAATGGCATCTTTTTATTATTAGCTCTTATTTCCTTTTGTGTTATATAAGTTCGAATTTTCTCTCTTTGAAAAAAATAGAGAATTTTGAAGATAAACCTTTCTCACTTTTTATAAATCATTCTGATTAATTAATTAATAAGTAAAAACTTACTGTACGTTTTAAATTTTTTCAAGAATGAAATGTCAGACTTAATAATTTTGACCACTTTCACAGCAACATAAATTTAATTAATTTTTTTTTCTTAATATTTCATTTTCTTTCTTAGAAATGAATTGATGTACCATGTCAGGAAAATTAGACAAATCATCATATTCAATGGACATATCTCAGAAGGGTCAGGGAGATAGGGAGGACCACAGGAGCCTAGGGAATGGAAAACATGCCCGGTCTCAGTCACCCCTGAAATTTTTTGCTGAGGCTAAGAAGAGCATAAATGATGTGTTCAAAGACATTGCAGAATATGTGAAAGAATCACAGAATTACCTTAGTGGTAGGTCATTAGTTTTGTCAACTAATTTGATAAAATATATTATGGGGGTAACAGTGGTTCTTGTTTAGTTGAAATATCTGTTGAATGCCTTATGCTTCAATCCTACTCAAAGGGAACTATGAAAATAGCTGTATTAAAATATTATTGGTTTAAATAAATCTAATTTTGTACACTTGACACCTATGATGTCAAAAAAGAAACTGGTATTATGAAGAATATGGTCAAATACAGCAAATTCAAGCTTTAAAAAAATATAGAAAAATTCTTTTTATCATAAATGATTTTACATTAATTGTGCAAACCATGCATACCGTGTTGTTTGATAAAAAAAGATAATGTAAGTTTAGTTGGGGGGGGGGGGGGGGGGGGGGGGGTCATTGTTAATGAGTGTAAAGGAAAAGTGTTCTTTTACATTATAATTTGAAATATTTCTAACATCCAAATTTCTGCTAACTGAAGGGTATAATTCATTTGTAAGATGTTTCCACGCAAGAGCAGCCATCTTTTTAATATGAATCACTGGAATGTCTCAATCAACAGTCTACCGGTAGTTTCATTTTCATAATCTTTGATTATTGAACTGGGGTTTTTCCTGTTATTTCATTTTCAATATGCAACGCAAACTATTAAAATCAAATATATTGTCTCAAAATAGAGTTGAACTTTTAAGGAGCATGCATGGTCGCATGTTAACAGTCAAATAATTTTTTTCTAATTTTATTTCCATTTTAACTGTTTACAATGTTATCAAAGAATTGTTATTGCTATATCTTGCTTGTAATTGTAAAAAGTTCAAATGACATTGTGCAACATGCATGATTCCCCATTTTAATGTTACTAAGAAATTATTCAATCATTGATAATTTAAAATTAAATGTTTTATATGGTAGTCATATTTAATTATAAAGTCATGAAACATTTCTGCAAGATCTAAAACTTCATAATTACACTTCACCTTAACATAAGGTTCACTATGAGTGCATGCAAGCTCATAGTCAATTAAAAGATTACTAGTAATAGTTTTGATTATGTTAACAAACATACCCACCAGTTAAAAATGCCAATGATATCATGAAGTTATAATTTATTCATTATTTCCAAGAAACAATAACATGTACCATACTAGAATATCAAACCCTAACATTGACACTATCGTTTTATGCACAGAATTAACCAGCATCAAAATAGTGATTTTTTTATTCCATGCCATTCAGACACTGTAAAAATGGCAAAATCAGCTACTACAATATGCTGTGTTAATGAACACAGATAAAATAATACTTGTTTGTAGTTACATGATGATGAAAGTCTTGAGAAGTGATATGGTCTTGTATTTGTTTCTCCTGTGACTGTATTTTTCATTCACAAAAGTAAAAAAGCTGGTTTAAGAACTGTCATACTGTGATAGTTGAACCAATATCATTGCACTATCAGAATGTCATAATTACACATTAATTAACTGTACATAATGAAAAATTTTAGCTTGGGTACTCGGTAGTGAAGATAAGAATAATTAGAAAATGCTTTCAAATTGATTCAGTTTAATTTAAATGATGCAAAATAAATAATACAGTGGGTTTTCACTGTCTTTATTAGTGATAACTTTGTTGGTTTTCTTCTGCAGCTTTGCCTGAAAATTGCAAGTGTGAAAATGCCAAGTCAGTGGAGGAGTTTGGGAACATGATCCAGGGAATCATTGAAGTTCTTACCAGGGACCATATGAAAGTGGTATTTTTTGGAAGGTAGGTCAAACTTTATTTTTGTGGTAAAACATTGTAGAATGTTCATAATAGTTCTGTTACTTCCATTACTTAACAGTATACATGTTTGTAGAGGAAAATGTTATAACTGTGAAAACTGTCTATTGTTGCAAACTTGCAAGGAGTTTTTATTTTGCACAGTGTATATACTGGTAACAGTTTCTTTAGATAATTTTTAAAAATATTTTTTACACAAGATTTTCAATGAAAAGTGTACTGCAATCAACACAATTTCTTCTGTGTGCACCAAATTAACAAATATTCTTAAATATATAAAAAAAAAAAGAAGGAAAAAAAAAGGATAACTTAACTTATATATTCCTAGGACTTCTAATGGAAAGAGTACCACTATTAATGCTATGTTGAGGAACAAGATCATGCCCAGTGGGATAGGCCACACAACACACTGTTTTATCCAGGTGGAAGGCTGTGAATCTTCAGAGGGATTCCTCTTAACGGAGGACTCAGATCAACAGAAGAGCATTTCTGTAAATACATAAGTTTAATTAAATTTTGTTATTCTGAACTCTATAGGGTGAAAACATTTTGAAGACTCTGATCAACTGAAGAGCAATTATGTAATTACATAAATAGTTTCAAAAACCTTGTTATTCCAAACTCTATTTTTGAAAAAAATATTTTAAAGCTCAGATCTACAGAAGAGCATTTACGGTATGTAAATACATGAGTACAGAACTCAAAATTGTTTCTTTCTAGGACTTCAATTAACAGAAAAACATTTATGTAAATACATGAATACAGTAAAACCTCAATTTTCTGAACAAATACTTTGAGATATGCAAGGATTTGAGATATTGAAAGTAAAAACACCAGAGAAAACGGTGAATGGGAATTAAAACACACTTCAGTGTATATGCATGGAATTCGAGATATTGACGCTCAAAATAAAGAAGTTCAACTGAATATCACAGAAATGTTTTTGAATGCTGAAAAGATTCCCTTTGTATATTGAGCAAAAATAAAAGGTCAAGTAATGAAATAAAAATTTGAAAGGTAATATATTATTTCACTTTTCAACCCCTATAGATTTTTTTAATGTATAGTTTATTCTTAATGTAAGTTAATTAACCTTTTATTTTGGTTTATTGCAGGATATCAAGCAGTTAGCATCAGCTCTAAGCAAGGTAAAACTAACGGAGAACTCCCTGATCAGAATCTTGTGGCCCAAACAGAAATGTAAATTTCTGAGAGAAGATGTGGTCTTTTTAGACAGGTATTTAAGTAGCAATTTTTATCAACACACACACATATTTGAAATGCCAACCAGAAAAAAACTCAATGAATGAAATTGAAGAATTTTAAGTTGAAAGTTATGATAATCATATGAAATTTCATTGGCAGTCCTGGGATTGATGTAACTCCAGATTTAGATGACTGGATTGATAAACATTGCTTGGATGCAGATGTTTTTGTGTTGGTGGCTAATGCAGAGTCTACTCTTATGCAGACAGTACGTTGATTTTGTAGTCAAAGATTCCAAGCATAATTAGGCCAAAAAAAATTAATTAAATTAAAAATATGAAGAGGCAGGCAGTTATTTTGTTTTTATTGCAAGATTTGCAAAACAGAATTGATAAATTGAGTTATTCCCCTTTTCAGTGCTGGCTGCAGCATTTGACCTGACAAGGCAGTGCAGGAAAAACTTAACATTAATTTTTTTTCTTGAACTTATATTAAATTTAAAAATGATTTGAGAATTGCAGAACAAAGATTGAAATTCTTTTCCAGTGCCAGTTGGTTTAGACATACATGTACAAGTATTTCACTTTTATATCAATTTGTCCACCATCTGACTAAAACCAACCCCTACTATTTATTGTATCTACATTGGGAAATAGCAGAGTCTGTCGTTAGTCAGACTGAATTGTCCATGGTATTTGTTTTTCCAATTTTAGGAGAAGAATTTCTTTCATAAAGTGAGTTCACGGTTGTCCAAACCCAACATCTTCATTCTGCAAAACAGATGGGACATCTCCGTAGGAGAGGATGATCCCGAGGAAGTGGAACAGGTGCAAACTCACTAAATATGTCATTTTTGCTTACAATATCGTAATATACATGTACTTATTATTAATAAATACAAGAAATCTAAAGCAAATTCTTCCTTGTACTTTTATAATTACACGTACATGTACTTAGGTGTCTTAATAGCTTTAATTCACTCTTTGGCACAGACCGCTTAAAATTTTTTATTTAAAATTACTAGTATTTTAATTAACTGGTCAATTATTGCATGATTTTGTAAGGTCAACTTTTGTTTAATTTGAAATGAAGTTAAAATCGTTATGTATTGTTTTCTTTTAATTATTAAGGTCAAAGAACAACATTACCAGAGAAATGTAGAATTCTTGGCTGATCAGCTTAAGGTGGTTGACAGACAAGAGGCCAAGAACAGAATCTTTTTCGTCTCAGCAAAAGAAACATTGATTTCACGCCTGCATGAAGACAATAAGACACCAACTCCGCGTAAGTTTCACTATTAACTGTACTAAAAATATTTCGTAATAAGCAGTGGTATCAAATTCAACGCAATGATATTTTCTTTATTAACAAACATGCATGAGAAATGTTGTTTTTATGCCCCCGCCATAAAATGGCCGGGGCATATAGTGTTACCCCATTCGATCATTCTGTCATTCCGACCTTGTCCTTCTGTCAATCCGTCATCATTCACTTTCTGATCATTATCTCAACAACCATTGCACACATTCAACGCAAGTTTGATATATGGATGTGTCTTATGAATATACAGGTTGTCTTAGAATTTGGTTCTGGTCCGATGATTTTTGACAGAGTTATGCCTCTTCAACTTAGAAAAAAATGGGAAATTCACTTTCCGTTCATTATCTCAACAATAGTTGCACATATTCAACTCAAATTTTATATATAGATGTGTCATAGGAATATACAGATTGAGTTCAAATTTGGTCCCAGTCCGATGATTTTTGACAGAGTTGTGCCTCTTGAACTGTGAAAAAAATTAGAAATTCTCAGTTTCCGCTCTCTAACTTTTGAAGAGATGCATGTATAAAGCTGATATTTCAAATGAAGGTTATTTACAAGAAAATACAGATCAAGTTCGAAATTAGTTCTGGTCCGATTATTTTTAACAGAGTTATGTCTCTTGAACTTAGGTAAAAACAGGAAATTCTTAGTTTCCGCTCTCAAACTTTTGAAGTGATGCATATGTAAAGTTGATATTTCATATAAGGTTAATTTATTAGAAAATACAGGTCAAGTTTGAACTTGGTTCCAGATCGATGATTTTTGACAGAGTTATGCCTCTTGAACTTAAAAAAAAATCAGTTAATTTTCAGGGATTTATAACTTATTTTGCAATCAAAAAATGTGATACTAAATTTGGCATTTGAAATTTTGGTTGCCTGCGGGGACATTCATGGCGTTAAGACACATCTAGTTTCACTTTTAAGTTTATTTTTTGACTTTTCAGATGGATCCCTCCAAAGAAATTACCAAGAGAGAGCATTTGCTTTTGCAAATTTTGAACAAGCCTTTGAGGTAGAATCGAATACTTTGTACAATTTGTGTTCATGGTTGTATCAGTCGACCTACTGTGTACATCATCAAAATCTAATCTCATTTAGAATTAATGAATCAGTTGACTTGCGATGAGGATTGCCAAAACCCTTTTCTCAGTTAGAATCGATTTATGGTACATTTCATGCTATACATGTATTTCAACAGGTTTGTATATCTAAATCAGCTGTTAGAACCAAGTTTGAGCAGCATTCCCAGAGAGGTCGAAATATAACATCTAGTCTAAAAAATGTAATGGATGAAACACATAAAAAGAGCCAGCTACAAGGGTAAAATATTTTATATGTATTTATACATGTACAAACAGTCATTTATCTCAATGCTTTTTTGTCATTTCAACAAATGATATGTACTGTACACAGGGAAATTTTCGCCCCCGTTTAATTTTTGCCCCTTTCGCCCTCGTTGTCAGCGGGCAAATTAAAGACTGAGTGAATTCAAATTTCTCATATCTTCTCTCTTTTAAAACAACTGTGTCTGGGCAAATTCAAGACGGGACGAAACATTTGCAAGTGTAGATGGGCGAAAATAACACGGGGCGAAAATAACCCTGTATACAGTAATTGAATAAGAGAATCTTCATCAGTGAGTTATAAAGGGCTTTCAATCCATTATTTCATGTTATTGAAAATTCTGTGAAGAGTAATCATACACATGTATGTGTATGCATTGTAACCCCCTTTAGAAATATTTTAGCCTGTGCCTTTATACCCTACATGTATATTCTAGAATTTGAACTTTTTTCACTGATAATGAGCTTTGTTTTTTTTTCATCTTGTTTCTTTTTTGTCAAATTGTTCCTTAAATTGTCTACTGCAACAGAAAGATTTTGAATTTGATGCTTAATTCTTTGAAATTTAATCAATTACATGTATCTTTGAAAAATCTTGTCATTCATGCAAATACTTGTGCATCCACATATAGAATTCATGTACGTGTACATATAATAATACTGGTATATTAAGTTGCAAACCTTTCCATTTTCAAGAGATAAGTTACAAGAAGTGAAAGCTGAGAGAGCAAGTGAACTGGATTTTCTGGAGAAGCAAACTCTTTTACTAACTACAGAAATGAAGGACAAAATCAAAGCGATGGTGGAAGAGGTTGAGAGAAAGGTTAGGAAGTTAAACTTGACAATCTATATGCATTAAATTTTATTTTTCTTCCTGTTATACATGTAGTTTGTTTGTGTTTACGGTATTTGAATCATTAATAAACAATTTGATCTCCATGTAAAAAAAAATATTTCAATTTAATCTGCAGGTTTCTTATGCTATGAATATGGAGATTAATCGTCTGGCTGTTTTAGTGGAAGATTTCGATCGCCCATTTCACCCTGATGAGATGGTGTTGAGGGTGTATAAAAAGGTAAGAGAGATGTTTTACCTTTTAAGGACTTAAAATGAGTAATATACATGTATTAATGTTTACGTTAAATAGTATTAAGAAAGACAAGTTTATGGTACTTAGTATGCAATGAAAAGAGTGAAAATGTGAATAGCATTTTAATATAAGTCCATGTTGATCAGTGGATACATACAGTAGCAATTTGAGAATAATTTAAACAAGATGGCAATTTGAATTCCATTGTTTACTTGTTGATAAGGAACTCCATGCCCATGTGGAGGAGGGCATGAAGATAAATCTGACAGGGAGGTGCACTGCACAACTTGTCAGGGCGGTGCAAACTGTACAAATGCACATGCGTGGTAAGGGTCGTCCCGGTGACTGCAATTTTGTACAAGAATGGTGGGATCTGAGGTTTTATTAATATGTGTGTTTGACATCACTCTATTACATTACAATACCTGGGGTATTTTTCTTAAAACCCAGAATGGATACATTATAAACATTTACTGTTACTGTAGACTATTTCAGCAAAACACTGAGAATAAATGTAAAAATTATTGCTGTATTTCAATACTTTATAAAATTGATGTATTTTTACAAAATGGAAACAAGGACTTCAGCCATAAAATCATCAGATCCCTGTTTTCTTGTCAAATCTGCAGAGCTAGCATGTGCTGTATTACTGCCTTATGGTTTCTTGGTTGGTTGCATTATGTTACTATACGTGTTAACCTTGATTTATATCACAGTTTGGAATGTTGGGGGCACAGAATAATTTGAAAGCAAATTTCACAGATCTTACTCTGTACTTTCATCTTTTTAAAATCAATCATTAAACCAGCTTATCTCTGGAGTGATAACAAATACTTTTTAACGAAACTTTAAAAGAGCATTTATTAACTTTTTATTCTCTGCCTCATCTTATTTCCCTGTATACATATGGTATGAATCTTTCCCAAAACTACATAAAATTATACATATAAATTTCTATAAGATGGAAACATCCACTTCTTGTGTTTAGTATAATTTTAAACTTAATACAAGTATTATGTGCTTACTGTATTATCAACTTTAGATATTTGAAAATGTAATCACCATAGCTTCTTAATTGAACACATAAAACATGTATTTTAACATCTTTTATTGTGAAGGATTCATGCTATTTTCTAAAAGACTTGACTTATTTTTGCTTTGATTTAGTTTATCTGGTTTAGTTTATTTTTTTTTTTTCTCTTTGAATGTGTGATTTCCTGCTCATTTTGCTCATTATCTCCCCTTGGTAGGAGTTACATGCCTATGTAGAGGATACGATAGGTAAAAATTTACAGAGTCGATGCTCGTATGAGATGCAATCCACGGTAGAAAAAACGCAACGACAGATGGCAGGTAAATCAATTAATTGTCCATCCAAGTAATGTCAGATTTAATCTCGTCACATAAATTTTTTTACAGAAGTTAATCGAGTTTTAGTAAAAATTTACAAATAAGAATAGAAAGATGTTTAAATAATAGGAAACAATTGCAGAGAATTCTCATGTAAGAAGATTTACTTGTATATCAGTATGACTTTTAAAACTGTTGAATGATAGATCATATTGTTTACTCTTGTTTTTCAGTAGTGATATACTTTATAATCAAGTAAAATGCAAAATGAATATTATATGATATACATTAGTGTATACACAATTACATATGTATTGTACTAAACTCTTTATACACTTTTCTGAACTAGAACTGTAGGTTATAATCCTCTTCATAAATACTAATAAAGTTATATTAAGTACCGGTAGTTTTATCAGGGTCAGGGTCATACAAAGTAAAAACTCGGTCAAAATAGGCTTGAAGGATTGGTTTTTCAAATTTCAGATTGCTTTTATTGTTGTTTTGAAAATTTTCTTGGCTTGAATGCTTTTAAGTGCCTCTTGAATTGAATTTTTGTATGCTTACAACAATAATATTAGACAGAAGTTTCAATAATTGAAAATTTTCTCTTTAAATATTGGACAAAAAGATATTAGCTTTAATCATGCTACATCATTGGTTCAATGTCTTATTATTCAACCATAATTTCTCTGTGTCTCACTCAGACCGACTTTCTGCCCTACTACCTGATGAGACAAAACAACACTTGGACAGCGTTTTGCCCAAGAACCAGTTTGAGATAGCGTATCGACTGGACTGTAGAAATCTGTGTGCCGATTTCCAGGAGGATATACAGTTTCGTTTTTCGTTCGGTATAACCGCCCTGATGGAAAGGTTCCTTGGACCCAAGGGAGTGAAGACCGTCCTCACTGGCAAGGGAAATACAGTAGGTTTCTGTGGAGTGTTTGCTGTCCTGTCATTTCCTAGTACATGTATGAAAAAAAATCTTTAGTATTGAGTTCCTTAAATCAGGTATTTATTAGAGGTGCACCCTATCACACAAGCAATGTGTCTAACCAAAAAACACAAAATAATTTCAATGAAAAGTATAGGACTGATTTAAAGAATTTATCTTCTTTCACTGTCTAAATCTTGGATATTTTTGGCAGATTCCCCGCCCTATACCTGGCCAGGCACAGGACAACCAGATCCTAGTCGGTGTGATTACCACATTCGCTTCTGTGTCCTCCAGGACAACAATGGGAGCTGTTATTATCGGCGGAATGGCAAGCAACTTCTTTTACTTCTTCTTCTTCTTCTTCTAATAATAATAATAATAATAATGAGCTGGACTCTTCAAAGTGTTCATTTATGCAAAGGTGCATGGCAAGACAGCCAAAAATCTTTTTATTTGCAGTTAAATTTCTGATTTCCTGGTTGATTCATGTAATCATGGCTGTCCTATCACAGGTTGCCAAGGTGACAGGCTGGCGGATCATCGCCGTCGTGGGAGCCCTGTACGGACTCCTGTACCTGTATGAGAGAATGACGTGGACAAACAAGGCCAAGGAGAGGTCCTTCAAGAGGCAGTACGTGGACTACGTGGCCAGCAAGCTCAAGCTGATCGTGGACCTGACCAGTGCTAACTGTAGTCACCAAGTACAACAGTAAGAACCTGTGAAAAAGACCATTGTCAAATGCTCTTGGTGCTCGGCTCTGCTTGCATTAAAAAATTATTATGTTTCTCTGTTGAAATTCATGAATTTAGATGAAACCATCTGTTGCAGTTTTTTTCTTCACCTATTTACTCTCATTTTCAATGAAGGAATTTAAGATGGGGTTATTAAATTAAAATTGTGTGCAAGATAGTTAAAAACAACTAGCTGTGAATATCAGAAATTTTCCAAAATTTCTGTGACACACAGATATCTAATGTCTTTATCTCTTCATAATAGAATCAATTTTTCTCATGGACTGGTAAAAATCAAATTAAATTGAAATACTAGTGTATTAAAATACCTCATACATGTACCTGTGTACATAAACTGTATATAGATAGACTATTTTCCTCACAATTGTGTCTGAATGAAAATCTATATTTCTTGCAGAGAATTGAGTGGAACATTTGCTCGACTGTGTAACCAGGTGGACATATCCAAACAGGGACTAGAGGATGAAATCAGAAGCCTAGACGATGAAATTTCACGACTGAGGGATATCAGCTCCAAAGGAAAGACACTAAGGTAAGGAAGAATCATTTAATATTGATAACATTGATGAGTTAACGCCACATCGGATTTTTTGCTACAAGCAATGATGAAGTGTTTCGTTCAATTACTCATTTGATATGTCGATCCAATTATATAAAAATTGTTAAATTGGTTGGGGCCACGCTCTGTGGGTGCCCTATGGTGATCAGTCTGTCTGTCCATCTGTCTGTCCGAGATCATACTCTCTCCTCTTGACCCAAAATGAATCATATTCACCCACAGAGTGACTAAGGGTAAAGGGTGTGCATCGACCTTGAACTAAGTTTCTAGCTCTAAGGCGAAGGTCATACAGCAGAATAATGTGAAAAAATCCTTGTCTGGATCATAAATTCTCTCTCCTTGGTCCAATCTCACTCAATCTCAACCCACAGAGTGCCTTTGTTCAAAGGGTATACAATAAATATTGACATGAGTTTGTGAATTTCTAAATTATATAAATCATATTTTGATTTTATTGTAAAAAATTTACTAAGAAATGTTAAAGAAAGTTGCTAAGGAAGGAAAATATATTATTTTATACATGTACTTGTGAATTCATTTGATATGTATTTACTGAAATATGAAACATTTATGCATGTATTTATTACGTTTCTATTATACAGGAATAAAGCTGATTTCCTGGACAAAACCTTGGATGGCTTCATTAAGAAATTCTTGGGTCCAAAAGATTCATAGAAAAGACCAGATAAAAAAGTGATGAAGATCGAAAAAGCAATTTTGAGAATAATAATCTACCAGTACTTAGTACTTGGGACAAATCTGCTGAAATGCTATCAGTGAAGTTAAACAGTATGCTTTGTTCTACAGAAGCCACAAGAAAATACCATTATAGATGAATTTTTTTTTTCACTGTGCCTACTCTTGTGATGAGAAGAAATGGATATTAATTTAACCAGATCAGAATTACAAGAGTTCATGGCTAATGGTTTTCATGAGGAATGATAATTTTTATGAAAACAGTGTAAGAGCTACATGTACCGGTAGGTTAAAGTTAGTATTTGACAAATTGACAAAATTACAAACATTGCTGAATTAATGATATATCATTAAAGAGAACTGAAAAGTAATTTTCATTGTTGTTAGATGTATATGTAATTTTTTCCATTAGGATACACATGTATTGTAAATAAATGTATTTGCTACTTCCATACACACTACAATGGAACTAGGAACTTGTTGAAAATGCAAAATTTGTAGATTGGTTTCAATTTATACTAAACTGACAGTGCATGAACAAAAATATATAGCTTTAATTTCCTCTCTTAACTGCCTAATGAAAAAGTATTGGACCCAGAAGTTCTGATCATCATGCCCCTCCCTTTCTTTAAGAAAGAAATTAAATCTACCAGTATGCCTCTATTGTCTAGTCCACCTGGTTTCCGTTAGCCGATATCATGCCAGTTGAAGATCAAGTACTTGATTTGTTATAATTTGAATTTGTTGATTTACGAATTAAATATTCAGAAACAATAAAATGCTCTTGATATAAAATCAATTATATTTTGTTTGTTTTGTGCTTGAGTGCTCAAGTTTTATTTATGACATTGTTAATATACTTATGTTATTGCAATGTTAGTTTAATAATTATAAATGGTTTTGTAATAGTGTAATTTTTTTTTATATTTTTAGATTTGAGCCTTTAGTGAATATCATCCTAATATTTTCTGTGTTTAACAGTGTTAATAAGTTGTAATACATGTACTGGGCAGTGTTATAAATCTGTTGAAAGATTTATATTGGTACTGTATTTATAATATGATTATAAATCATGACACTGTTTTTTTTTTTTTATTTATTTATTTCTTCTGTTGTCTTTCTTTGATTATAAAGTCTTCAATTGGCAATAAAAATTTGTATAGATCTACATGTAGCTGTTTTTAAAAAAATACTTTTTGAAAGGATGATGATGAATATCGATTGATCTGCATGAATTAATTGTAAGTCATTATTAAACTAAGACTACTGGTACAAGCTTGTGTACTTAAGGACCTGGTACAATTTGACAACAATTAATAAGTACCGTAATACCCATGAACCTCTTTATTAATTTTCAACAAAATGTAATTAATGGGTTACTGAATAACTTACACACATGTAGAACTGTCCTCAGTCAATTGTATATGGTACTTACATGACTGTACAATCATGGTTGCTTAAAATTATATTCTATTTATAGTATGCATGTAATGCAGATTTGCTGATAAAACTTTGTGACTTGTAATGTATTGTGTTGCATAATATGCATGTAATCTTCTCATACATATGTAGTTCCTGTAAATTTACATGTATGCAAATTATCAATCAATGTTTTCACTAGAATCATTTCATACATTTATATGTATATTAATGGTCGTTTAATTGTGCTTTCTGGCATTGCTTAAAAACTCTGCTTTCTGATATTGTGCGATCATTTTTCCATTCTGTACATGTGGCTGTATTCATTTCATTGCTCTGGAATTTAATTGTCTGGATTTAACAGAAAAATAAACTATCGATAAATGAAAATTTAAGAGATCTTTTCTTTATTGGAATAAAGTATTTCTTTTATCAACAGTCTGGGTTCTTCCATTTTAGATTTTTTGATAAATTCATATAAATTTTCATTCGTTAAATTTTGGTAACTTTATAATGAGTATCTTTTATTCTTCCCTTATTGCATGTGATTGTACCTTAGAGCCGAACTGCTTTCAAAAACATTAAAGTTTCAAGCCTTTAAAGGCAGTTAATCCTTGCTACATGTATGTGTACCGTCCTAATATTCCCAATTTTTCAGGGACTGCTACATACCTGTTCTTTTATAAGAAGTATGGATAGGCAAACCCTTCAACCTGGATGAAGGTCTATTGTCAAATTCTTTGAAAAGAATATCTATCGGTAGTTCAATAACTCCAAAATCCAGGAATTATTCGTTTAAATATATCATTTTTACAATTCACCGATTATGTGGGAAGAAAAAATGATATGCAGTACATGAATGGTTTCTATTACAAGATGAGAATTGCCATTACGACTTTAATTGACTCGTTGGTATAATGAAGAACATCAATTTACAATTGAAGATTGTGGGTTTGACTCTCCAGTTCAACATTCCAGAATCTAATTTACACTGCCTTTATATTGATCCATAACAATTTTGACAAAGCAAATATTAAATCTTTAACTTTGTAAAACAACTGTCGTAGATAATATATAAAATGATAATATAATAATGAAATAGATAACAGTGATTGACTTGCAAACAAATTCATTTTTAGGAATGCACGTATAACGCCTCGAAATCAATTATCGTAGCAGGCTAAGGATTGGAAAACCTAAAACTCACCAAGAACCCTGCTTTTAGGTATTACATGTACTGGTACATGTTATTGTCAGTTTTGTTAAATTGTGTCATTCGATTTAGTTGAATACTACCAATCCATAGCTCAGGTATCTGGCTTGTGAGCCGCAGATCACGATCTTGAATCCACCTGGGGCTTTTGTTCATTTTTACTGAATTAAATTTTTGAAAATCATAATTTTCATTGCAAATTGCATATTTTTCACCTTTTGGACCTGTAAATACTTCTTATGCATCATGCTTTCTATCATAATCAAGTACAATTTTCTGCTGATTTGAGAAACTATTTTAAGGTGAAGTGAGCCACCTTAATAAAATACAGATTAATGTCAGTTACGTAAATGAATAAATCAGACAAAACATGTAAATGATAGCCTGTTTTATTTAAAAAATGATACACACTACATGCCTTTTTCACTGTGTGGCCAAAGTAACAAATGTTTTCACTGTGTACAGTAAGAAAAAGATACCTTCCAACAAACTTCATTTTGTGTCAATTCTGATTCAAAATTGTTCAAACAGCCAATTACAAAAAAGTAATTTTAAAGAAATCCAAATATTTCAAAAGTTACAAGTAATATGTAACATAAAAGCCTAATTTACACAGATATGAAAATAAGCAACAATAATGCCGGATTAATATGAAACTAAAAATGCCCATTACATTTGATAGCATATGTATCAGTACCTCCAAAATTGCAAAACTTGAAAGTATTATGCAAAAGAATTTAATTTTATCCCCCCAATTTACTTTCAACCAAGCTACACACATTGAAATAAAATATTTGTACATGCATTGGGTCTTATATGGAATGAAGAGACTTTGTCATGCTTTTTTTTTATATACATTGATCTTGCTAACATAAGACTAATTGTATGAATGTCAACATGGAATGAGAAGATTGAAGGAAAAAAAAAACAATCAAAACTTTCTTTAATGGAATGGACAAGATCCTCTTGAAACCAAGCTTCAACAACCAAATAACTCTCCCAATATATCTTCTATTAATCTGCTGTCAGTTTATGTCCAGTGAAAAGAATAATTTCCAAATCTTTTAAATCTGTTTTCAACTGGTAGTAAAAGAGAATTAATTGCGTACTCTTCATTCAAAAAGTAAAAATTATTTTTCTCTCTGACAAAAATTTATGACTGCAAACTATAAACAAACTCAGAATTATTGTTTACAACAGTTACTTGCTTTCAGGGAATCAATTTCAAATGATATGAGGGAAATATGTTATATACAAAATACTTTGTTGAGATTGCTTCACTATGCATGGAAAAGACAATTTCTTTTTTTTTTACAAACATTATTAATCACAACACACATTGTTACATAACTTGCAGGTAGCCCTGATGTGCAAAATTCCTAAAGTTAATGTACATGTACATGTATCTAGTAAGTTAAAATAAAAATGAAAGGTGTATAAATTATCAATTACTGACCTAGTATAAATAAATGGAATGTTGTAAAAAGTGATAATTCTTTAAAATTAAACTCAAATAAGAAAATATGAATACATTCTTTGTTTTAAGGATTCAAAAATTATTCACATCCAATTCTTTATGATATATACATTTTTATTATAAATTCTATATGTACACAAATTCACAACTCTTGAATCAAAAAAAAGGATAAAAAGTGGGGGAGAAAAGGAGTAAAAAATAAATGAATAAAAGATCCTTTGATTACAATTAATAAAATTTTTTAAAAGAAAAACAAGTGTATGCCAGTACAGTATATTCCTTTACACGTTACCTGCATAAAAGAAAAGAACTGTGCGAAAAAGTACTCCTTATGTTCAATAACAGCACCATACAGAGTAAAACACAACATGTAAAAAGACAAAAAAGAGAGCCAAGACATTAAAGCATCAAAACTTCACCATAGCAACTAAACCCTACCAATGGGGACGTAATTGATATGACTTTTTTCTTAGGTACCAGCAAAAATCTTAACAACAGCTCCAGTCAACAATTTAGAAAAACATGAGAATATTTTTTTTTTTCACCATATAATTGGTAATTTCTACCGTGAATGATGTGATTATATTTGAATTTAAATATAATTAAGAAAAAATAAGACTCCATAAAATTTGAAAGTGCCGCTAATAAAACAATTTTTTTTCTTATCTCTTAACATTGCAACAAAATGTTTAAACTCGGTGGGATTCATTTAAGTTCAGTTACGAAAAGAAAAAACCCAAAAATACCAAGTTTGTTCAATGAAAATGTTTGATTTTTTTTTGTAGATCCTTAGATTGAATTGTCCCACTCCAATTCTTTTTTGGGCACCGTCTCTTCATCCGAAGAATCATCATCTTCATCATCGTGATAACTGCTACAGTCATCTTCTGAGTCACTGTCATCTCGCATGGATTTGCCAACACCATCATCATAATCGAAAACCTGAAAACACAAAGAAATTGACTCTTTTCACCTCTGTATTTTAACAAAATAAGCAAATGTTCCATGTCATCTTCCGAGATTCATTAAATATGACGTGAAATTATCTTAAAAAATTCAGAGAAACTACACTGTACATACACATCCAATTTTGCATTTTAACGATTGTCAATGAATTTACAGATTGCATTCCAGACCTTAAAGTCTGAGAATCAGGGATATACACATACAAGTATCCGTAAGACGTAGAATTTGACATGGCTGATACTCACATGAAGGGGGTGGGTCTCCTGTTCCATGGGATTGACGGTAATGTTCATATCGTTGTCCCACTCCATCTCCGGCTCCACCTGCACCACCTGTGTCCGCCGGTGAGCTGCGCGTATCCTGATCACCCCAAGGATTATCATGAACAGAAGGAAGCCCACACACACAACGATGATGGCTATCATACCTATATCTGTATACACAACAGGAAAAATATATCAAACATTAAGCCATATTCAAATATACAATTTTTTTTAATCCTTGACAATTCCATTCTTTGTATGAAAGTTATTTGAAAAAGCCTCTACGTTTGATTATGAAACCTGAGAGGATTTCTTCTCGATAGTGCCCACATTTGTTCTACCATGTTACTTACTCGGAGAAGCTGATCCAATAGCCATGTTGCTGGTACCACTCACAGAGGGAAGTTGGATGTGTTGCACAGCTTGCTGAACTCTCATGGGAAGCACCACATTGTTCTCTTCATGGCTCTTAATGATCTGTATCAATATCAAAGTTTATATAGTACTAAGTGTAAAATATACATACTGGTAAACATTGCATTAATTTTTCTACCTCTCACTCAAAAGATTTTTTGTGTCATCTCTGAAAGAAGTTGTAAATGAATGTTCACATACCTTGACATTCATAACATTGCTGCTGAAGCGACCATTTTGCGAAGAGCAAGACAGACGGAAGCTGCGGTCTCTGAAGGCTGTGTCTCTCTCATGGACATAACGTATTCCCCTCAGCACCAATATGTAGTTCTCAATGTTATCAGCATCTGAAAGGTGTGATTGTGTTTACAAGGTAATCAAACAACTGCCAAATATTACCTAAATCCATTCAAACCAAAGAAATCTACGAAAATTAAATTCATATTTAAGTCAGTCTTGAAAACTAACACTCACTCGAAATCACCAGCCCCTCCCTGGTCTGTGTGCCCTCAATTTTCATGTTGAATTCATTCATGATCATGGTTGGCAGTTCCAGTCTCTCGTGCAACAAGTCCAGGGTAGGCTCTGCTTTCACTGTGCATGAGTCCAGGAGAATAAACTGGGCATCAGATACCTTGCTTGTTGTGTCCTCTGCAACAGGAATAAAAATTTTATTTTACAGATAAAACATGGAGCAAAAATATATGAACTGAAAAATTGAAATTCATATCATTCCATATTATCAAATTTTTACTGAAATTTATGTTTTAAAAGTGCAAAATACTGTTTTTAAGTACTCACGTTTTGCCTTCTTCTTTTCCAGCTTTAACTGCAGTTTTTCTTCCTTGCCAAGCTCAATGTTATCATCACCATCTCCTTGAATCTCACCTTGTCCAAGAATGTGGTTGACCTTGCTTTCTGTGTTCTTAACAGCGAAATCTACAGAGATATTGATGTCCTCGAAAATGGTTACCCCAGCTTTCAGCTTGTCAACAGTGCTACTGAGGGTAGATCTACCCCGGAGGGTGATGGAGGGTTCAGCTGCTGGCCTGACCAGGATATAGCTGTTAACCTCTGGGAGGAAAACCTCAGTTGATCCACAACTAAAATTGATGGTCACAGATACAAGTTTATCTATACCAGCATACGAGAATAGGTTTATGCAAGATTAAGAAAATTAATATTATAATTGATCAAGATGTCAAAAAAAAAACAAGATAGACTTACTGAATTGCAGTTGTCACTGTGAGATTTCTGCGGCCAGGGGTGGGGAATTTCCTGCTATTGATGTAGTGTACTTCCCTCAATAAAGCCTGTACTTCAGATGCATTTTTACTCTGTATTCTGAAGTCTGTCATTTCTCTATTGAAGCTTACAGTCTGAAAGGAAAAATAATTCAAACATAAGCAAAACTAATGTATTCCTACAATTTCTGGTCTAATAATTAATTAAACATATTCAATACACAAATATCAATTAAGCATATTAGAAAACACTGCATCACATTAAAGATTCAGGAAGCAGACATGTTAACTAGAGGCGACAGTCAGAGAGAACAACTTACTGTTCCACTGTGCATGGCACTGAGGGCACTGAAGTCTAGGTTTTCCTGGCAGTTGTTCAGACACCGGATCACTCTTTCACTCTCCGTCTTACCTTTCAAGACGGACAGACCAGCCAGGTAACCACGGAAATAGTGGTTGAATTTATGATGACCACCTGGTTAAAAAAATGTTTTTTTTATTAAAGATGAAAAATAAAATTGAAATGATTTATTTCTAAATCATAATCCTGGATATAGGCTTTCACAAGAGGGTGAGAAAGTTGCTGCATTAATCATTCTCATAAAAGGGGCCTCTTATGAAAAATGGTTCTGGTATGTTGATGATATATTACCTTGACCTTGGTCAAATGACCTCAAATTGGATTGAGATACAACTTCCTATCATTTTAACCTGTGTGCCAGGTATTAGCTTCTGATGTTTCTTGTTAAAAGTTATGGACAGAACGCAAGAACGAGATAGACCACACCCAGACAAAGGTGCTTTTATCCATCCAATTTTCAATCAACTCTGTTGAGAGCATTAAGACGTACCAATAAATGTACTAATTCAATAATTATAAGTGATGTAATGTTGAGTACACACCTTCCCAGCATGCTCCAACTATAAATTTGGTGTCCTGAACTTTGTTGGTCTTGTGGAGAGGCCAATCATCAACAACTTCTGAGTTATCATCATCAGGAATAACCATGTTACCATCGACGAAAAGCTGGACCTACAATACAAAGGCAAGGATCAAATGCTGAATCTTCAAGTTACATATATACATGTATGTACCTGTTCTGCCTCTTCCAGTTATGTAGAGAATGAATTAAGAAGTCAGAGCTGATTACGTATTGATCAAATTGAGTGTTCTCAAGTTTAATTGTTAACTTACAAGTCAAACTCATCAGACAGTTTGCTATCCATTCCATGGAAACAAATTGACTCCTTTTAAAAGTGAAATTCTAACCAGTGATATTTTGTTTCACTCTTATTGCTTTAATTTGGTTCTGACAGACAAGGTCACTATTTGATCATTAACCAAAGTATCATTGTTTAGAACAGATTGGTAATAAGGTAAGGAAATTGCAAAAAAAGATATTAAAAGAGCTATGGTAATTTTCATGAGTTGATGACAAGAATTATCTTTTAAGCAACTATGTCTTCAGAATATGTTGAGAAATTGATAGAACAATTATCTTCTGTAGAGGAAGTGTAAGACCTATAATGACACTAACATGTGGGAAATTCATGCTGATGGCATAATGATGCCACTCATCTCTCTCATTGATTTCCGGGATTTTCCATCTCCATTCCGCCGGCTTGAAGACCTCCATGTCCGAGGCGTCCTCTGCCTCCGTACGCAGCAGGAGAACTAGTTTATCTCCATGTACAAACAGAGAATAATGATGACGGTTCATATCTGTAAGCATACCAAAAAAAAGAATCAATTTTTTTTATCACATCTGTCACATTACTTCATTATCAAATCTATCTGAGCTTGAAAACTATGAATTTCCATCAATAAAACTTTCCAATTTTATCCCAGCTTGTGAGTTTATGAAACATAAATATATGGCTTACTCAAGCCTGAATATCAAGACAAGAGCCTTGAATTGCGTCGATACTTACTCTCCCCATCAGACATGCACAGGATGTGCTCCTTTCTATACTTCTTGTCCTTCAGTTCTGCGTGCTCGTGCTTCATCCATGTCATGATGGTGAAGTGTTTGTGCAGCGTGTGGTTGAAGCGGTTTTCTGGGACCTCCACCGCGTTGCTCTCGCCGTCAAAGTAGAACACCTGGTCGCTCTCCTTGCCATCGTCGGTCGGCAGATACTGGGTCCAGGAAGTGGTCAGACTGGGGGAGGGAAGGAGGTCCACACTGCGGTCATTGGCACCTGTCAAAACAAAACAAAATTAAACTGTACTATTAATTCAGTCGAACTTGGTTAATACATGTAAAAAAAAAAATTCACACTCAGAATAATAATTGTATAGTTTAACATTGTTAGAGCAAACCCAAGTTAACAAATTCATGCTTGCAGCAAAGTCAGTTTCATTATTATTTTTTCTATTCTAGAATTTTTTATAAACTAATCAGATATAACAAATCATAGTTTTAAATTGCTTGTTCTTTAGTGCTCAAAAAAATATCACTGTGTTTAATGGTGCTGTACTTTAACAAAGCCTTTTTTATTTTATATCTCCATTAAAACCTGCAGGATTGCAAAATTTCACAGATGCCAGAATAAATAACTGGTAATCTTTTTTTCATGCAAAATGAAACTCAATATTCTGAGATATCTTATTTCCATCATGATCTAGCACACTCAAAAAAAAAAACCCCAGTGGTGACATAATCTTTTTAATAAAAAGATTAAAGTTCTGAGATACCTCTGAAATATTGATAATACAGAAATATTCTTAATAAACACCGATTCAATAGCTGAAATTGTACATGTAAAAAAAAAAAAAAATGACCAGATGTCAATATATTTCCTGCGTAAACATGATATCAAAAATTATTTATTAATAAGCAGAACAATTCTGCACCTGCGAGGGTGCCACATCGAACACCTATTACTAAATGTAATCCCTGGGTAAATATAATATACAATCTTCACTGGGATGATAAGTAAAAAAAAATATTGATTGGATTGTTTAAATCAGCTTTGTTATTAGACTTGGCTTTGATGATGTTGACAATGCCTTAAGAATCTCATACTACACTGGGCATCTATGATCTTGTAGATTTGAAAATTAATTAGTGTTGGTTGGGAAAAATGCAGCTGGAGAAAGCAATGTATAAACAAGGTTAAAAGGTGAAAACCTGGTCAGAATTATCTGCCAAGGACAATTTACATCAAGTCAATGTGAGTCTTCATAAATAGGAATTTTTTAATGTGTTATAGACATATGAAACTATTGTATGTACATTATTTTTGCAATGATTTTTCAAAAAACAAAAACAAAAAAAAAAACATGAAAAAATGTTCATAAGAAAATTGGTTAAATACAGGTTAGTAAGATTTAGAGTCAATTTTTGTCAAAAAAGTATAAAATCTTATACAAAAGGCAAAGAAGCTTACCACACAGTTTCCTCTGTGAGGTGATGGAGTAGGTATCCCGGTCACAACCTTTGCCAATGTGTTTGGTGGCCAGCTGCATTTGGAGGGTCACCTGGTCAGGGACACAGGTGTGGTCACACCACTGGAGGCTGGCCCCAGAGGCCACCTTCTGTTTACCACTGTTGGCCAGATACTGGATTTGTTCCGGGAAATCTAGCAAAAGAAAACAGAGATGATATTGTTCGTCACTGGGGAAAACTAGCTAGAGACAACAGAGATGATACTGTTCGTCACTGGGGAAAACTAGCTAGAGAAAACAGAGATAATGCTTTGTCATGGTAAAATTATCAAGAGAGAAAAAAAAAAAGAGAGAGTACCGGTAAACACCAAGGTGAATATCTTTTTTATTATCAAATTTTCATTACTTTCAACTCATTTCTAAATGCTGCTGGCCCCCACCCCCTTTCTATAAAAAAATAATCAAAAGCAGTTTAAACAAAGTTTTCAAAAACAACTGAAATTCTCATTTTTTATCTCATTATGCTTCATTCATAACATTCATTTTTCATCTCCATTCTGCTGGCTTGAAGACCTACATGTCCAAGGCATCCTCTGCCTCTCTATGCAGCAGGAGAACTGCTGCCCCCAACCCCTCGCCGTTTCCAGGAAAAAAATTTGACAGCAGTTTAAATGGAGTTTTTAAAATTCTACAACTAGCATTTGACAAAGCTAATTTTTTATCTCATTTTTTCTTCATTTATAACATTCATTTCCGTTTGGAACACAGGATTACTTTGATTCTAAATAATGCTCTCCCTAGGATTCTGATTTAATCTTGATCCTCTAGTATCAGGAGTATTACTCCACAGGTCATACTTATCATTCATTTTTATCTTCAGTAGTCCCCTTTGTATAATCATTACATATTTTACAAACAGCAGCAGGCCTAATCCTAATCTTGTCTGAGTACAAGCCCAGCAGGGTAAAAGTACTAAACAAGATTTCAATCTAACAAAAAAAATTGCTTCCTATACAGCTGTATTATCTGTCTGGTTTTTCCCCTTACTTATCCACAGTGGTCTGCATTTCTCCTTGACCAAGACATTGACAAATACTGCCTTAGATGGTTTGCCTCCACAGTCCTGGGCGATGATTTTCAAAATAAAGTTGTGTCTGTCCTTGTAATAGACTTTCTGTGTGTTACGAATGTTTCCTAAAATCAAAAAAAAAATAAATTTCAAATTTCGAAGTTACATTAAATTTTGTATTTCATAGTGTATTTCACACTGTCTATGATGTTGGCATTAATATTTAAATTTTCATTCCACATGTCATATCAAACTGTTTTTGATGTGAATGTGAAGTTTCATAGACAGTAATAAAAGAGCTCAGGATCTTCATTTAGTCAATATATTTTCAGTAGAAAATATTATTGAACGGCAGTTTTACATGTGAATAATTAAAATGTCCTTTCCAAACACACATGGTGACATTTTGTTTTTAATTAAAGTAAAATTCATACCCATTAACACATCAGAAATATTCATCTTGTCTCATTATTAAATGATTATAAGCTAAGCTACAGCTTTTACAGTAACATTAATTTTTAAGATTCTGATTTGATTTCATTTTGACATGGAAGATATATTCTATACAAAACAAACCCACCATTTTTATCAATGGTAAATGGCACATATGGATTCTTTATTTCGTAATCACAAATTTCCTTGAACTGCTTTGACCTGTCTTGGTCGTGGGCATGTAAGGTCATCAAGGGGTCATACAATCTATCCTCCTCCATGTCCACCTCATAGTCAGGCTTATCGAAAGTCGGTGCAAAGCGGTCAACATCTTCAATGTGGATGAAGATTATAGCTCTGGGGAAAAAAAATGGAAAACGTCAAGAAATCTGATCAATGTCAATAATAATATACACCAGAGGTTGAGGAGTTTCCCCCCAAAGATTTAAGATCGATCAATCCAATGTTTAATGCAAAGTTGATCTAAAGTTCATGTTTTTCTGCAAAATAAGTGATAGAAACTCATTTCACACATTTGTTACTATGGATACCATTCTACTGAACATGATACTTAGAAATAAATATATATTGTCTCTATAAACATGTTTGGCACCAAAACGATTTGCATCATGTAAAATGTGTTACTTTTTGTTATTTTATACATAAAAAGGCACCAAAAAGATTTGCATTATGTCATATGATATTGATAAGTGATACTTTTGCTATATTTATATCATACATTAAAATTGAATTGTATCGAATATCCATTTTATTACATCAAATGCATTGTTTCTGCATTTTCAACAGTATTTTTGTCCTGTGAAGGATCATATCATGTAAAACTCTGATTTTATCATGGCTGTGAGCAAGAAATTCTGTGTTTTACCCTTACCACTTACCAGTACATATCTCGCAAATCAATTTCCACATGTTTTATTAATGGGTAAATTCTTTCCCTTGGTATTATTTCCCTTCCCCCTTTTTACATTGTCAAACATATATATCTTCACACATACAAAACATGGACAGTTTGCCTATAATTGTCTCAGTCAATATTCATCTCCAAAAATGTTAACCCAATATCATCAAAAAGATTCCGGGCATTCCATTCACTTTATCTGTTGACAAGGAACATGATGCTGTAGCTCCATTTTCACCAAATTGACCCCCAACCCCCAAGACATATACAGATATTGGCTGCCTAAAACCCTCTTTTCTCATTTTCTCGCTATTGACTGCGATATTGACCCTTTATCAGCTGTGTATCCTCTGCTCAGACAAATTTTATTGCCTTTCTATCTTCTGGCCATAGAATCGATACCAAACCAATACAATGTACTAAAGTATTCACTTCACACCATAAATACACAAAAATAATTATAATTGGTGAGAAAAGTGTCTGGGCTATTCGAGCCATACACCGTCCCTGTTTCCGATTAGGAACTACTTAGGCAGTCTTCTTGTCAGATGTTTACGAGCCTACATGCTTATAAGTCTCAATTCCGTCTGATTAATTCAGTTATATACGTAGAAAAACAATTTTTTTTCTCATCTTCTCTCAAATTCAATAATTTTCTATGCATCAGTATAGTGGTCAGAAGGTCAAAGTCATGCATTGGTTATGCCAAATTTGTAACTTAATTTCAAAGGACCAAATTAAGTACGGTACCTAGTACTTTTACAAGTATCCAGGTTTAATGTAAAATTTGTTGAAAGATACAAATAATAGTTTTTCTAAAGCTAAATACACACTTAAAATGACAAAAAAATTTAAATAATAGTACATATGTACCTATACTAAATGTACTCTATCAAAAGAAGCTTTTGAATGAACAAAGAATAGATAAATTGTTCTAAAAGATGGGGGACTAATTTCAGTTTTAAGAAATACATGTATTTAACTCATTTATGCTTCTTAACTAATTAATTATTCAGTCAGTCAATTTACATCATAATAATATAAGAAAGTGAACGGAAAGCATTGCATTAAAATACATGTGTTTGCTACGCACATATACTTGTATTTCTAAATAGTGATAGATATGCACCCTTAATAACTCTTTCTGCTGAAACTTTACCAGTATGCAAGGACATAGATAGCGTAAATATGATACATTTATCATGATCACGATTTAGAAGACCTATAAAGTTTCATTAAGTTTCATGAGACTTGACATCCAAATTGATTCTCTACCAGTGGGGAAACAAGACCTCTGATGAACATCGGACTTGATCAACTTTCCTATCTGCCATCAAAAATCAATAGCAGCTTTCTGTAGAACTGAACTCTTTTTCACTCTAAATGACCATCCTTCCAATTTCTTGTGAAAAAAAAAACCTGCCTTTCTTTTTTGTGTTTTTATGTAGTTTGACTAGTTTCCCATGTCAGCCTGTATTAAATGGGCCTTATTAAACAGAGCAGCTAGTTCCCCAGTGAGAAATCAATCTGTTGCTAGCTTACTATTTTACTAGAAATCAATGGAAAACAAACAAGTGAAAAATAGGCATTTTTTGAGGGGGTTTTAAGGTACATGTATTCGTATGCTCAAAATAAAAAAAAAAGACACATCTACGGCAGACATCCTGCAAAATTCATTTTTAGCTGAAACCGTTTTTTTTTTTTAATTTTACTTTTACTTAAGTAATGTAATAAACTGTATTGTACAATGTATGTGAGAAATATCTGTAATTTTCATCATTCAAAATGTCATTTGGAACAATTTTTTCTAATAACGTTCATTTATTATAATGTACACTGCCATATTAGCCATACTTTTAAACTTTATCGGGCAATGTACGGTACCGGTAGATGACTCTATTTAACAGTAAAAACATTCCATTGTGTCTGTCTTCCCGACACTTGACAGTGCACAAAGATTTGGGTTTCCCAGTTAATTTGATCAATGACAGGAAATCTGTCTTTTTATTGCTTGGAAATTGACAATTGTTCATTTGATTACATAGAAGTACTCCAGAAGGCTGGATCAATATAATACCAACAGCCAAGCCAGTGGTCAGGCCTTGTGTCCACGCAGGCATACGGGAGAAAAATAAAACCGGACACTATTCAAATATTGATATACCCCCAATTCAGGAAATATTTCAGATCGTTTTCAAGTCTATGATAAAACATTAAAAGGTCAACCAATGGGAGCATTATCAAATATAATTTGTTTTATAATTTGTTTTTTTTTTTCTAACTGCAACTATTTACATAATATCTTCTGCAGGATTTACTAGTCTGAATGCATTTCCTGTGGTATGATTCACAATTTAGCTTTAAAAATGTTGGATATCGTGAAAATTGTTATCAAATAGTCAAGGTACCATGAGGTATCATCTTCTCCAAAAATGAAAAATTCAAGTTGCCAAAAAGTGTTTGTTTGTTCTTCATACACCTGGCTAATGGACTATGAAGACGAGCTTGAATTACCTGTTTGATTCACGGGCAGGTTGTCCACAATCGTATGCGATTACGGAAAACTTGTAGCGTTTCCGCTTTTCAAATGAGACCTTTCGACCTTCAGCCACTTTCACCTGTGCCTCCCCAGTGGTTCTGTCTAGCAGTTCCACTGTAAATGGAATGTTTTTGCGAGGGGAAATAGCTCTGTATCCACATATAAATCCTACAACAAAGAGAAAAAAAATAATTTTTAGACTTGACATTCAGAAACAAATAAAATCATCAAAACTTCTTTAACGCCTGAATAACTGAAATTCCTTTTGGGTGTTTTGCGTTTCATGTATGCACATAAAAATCGAAAGTTTTTCGTATTTTTTTTTTCAAATTTTTTTTCTTAGATGAAAAGTATACAGGCGCCATGACAGCAGGTAAACATAAATCACTTGCACTAATTTACATATATACATTGGCACAGATCTGATTCGAACAATTTAAAGAATTCTGCCTGTACAAAACTAACAGAATGCACATCATGATTGCAATAAACTCATTAAACTCTTCAAAAACTCGTTCAACTAGATCCACAATGCATGGCTCTAGGTTATCATTGTGAATGTGTAAACTTTATACACATAATATAACCAAGAACATTAAACCCTCATCTACTGTCCAGAAGTCATTATGCATGAAATTACTTCTGGCCCACTTCAAAGACATATATTTAAATTATGACTAAATATCTGTTTCTTGTTTGATCTTAATAAAACGTGTATACTGGTATATATCCATTAGGTAGCAAATATGAATAATTGGCCGAATTATGGTTGAGAATTTTCAAATATAACCTTTATAATAATTAACTTATATTTTTAGAAAATGCTTTTAAATGAGCAAATGACAAGCAACTATTAATTGGATAATTGGTATCGAATTTCCAAGAACTTGTGCAAAAAATGAAATTCTTTGTGATAAAAATAAGAGAATTTTAATACTTGTGTTATTTGATCCACTGGTATCCAGTTCTTCTTTTATTTAGTATACTGTTAGTGTATAAATGTTTACATAACAAAGAATAACAAGCTCTGTATCTTGCTTGTAACTTGACTTCTGATGTTCAAACTTTGGTCAAGCATTCGAGATAACCACATTAACCAAGAAGAAATAAAACTTTTAAAAATTTTGACCTTAAATCATGTCTCTTTCTTTATTGAAACTTTCAATAATTTTTAAATTTTGTCATTTTAGTGAAATATTGCAAACTCGATTAGGTACCACAAATCACTTCTGGATTAACAAAAATATTCTATCAATACTTGTATCAAATCAATTCTAAACACGATTCCAGAGGGGTTAATGCAAAACATTGAACCATAGATTCCAAAAACTGCTATGTACCAACAGGATACTGCATTATCTAAGTGCATATTTGGTTTTGGAAGGGGAAAACATAAAAAACAGCCAAAATCAATAGAGTCTGAGTGTGGGCCTATTCTCTAGACATTAGCAGAGCAGAGCAAATTTGGCTTCAACAGGTCATTAGCTCACAAAACTTTAAAAGCCTATATGACATTTACTGAAAGCAGGAAAAATGGCCTGAACTTTATGTTAACTGTAATCAAAGCATTGTTCACAGATTATTATGATCTGACTGGAATCTAACACTAGCGTAGGGAACTCACAATTTTCGTGTGTGTATAGCTTTTATAGTGTTTTTTAAAAACAAGTTACAAAACTGAAATGCCACAGTGCACCAAAATCAATATATCTCAGGAATACATGATATAATATTAATAAAATTTAAAGTGTGAAGGAAAAAAAAACTCCAACAGATTTTAATATCTGCAGATAACATGGGCTCTAGATGAGCTGTCAATCACTTACTTGCCCCTCCGTCTACATCCTGGTCTGTCGCTTTCAGTGGCTGGTCGAGTTGGACTACCCGACTTCCTTCTGTGACGTTTCCATGAAAGACTGGAAGTCCCCTGCCATTCTTTAACTTTGAGTTTATCACTGGATCATGTAAATTAGGCTCTGAAGAAGGAAATAAAAAAAAACTACTATTTTGTAAACTTGTATAATGTAGCTTCCTATTATACTGCATATATGAAGGTTATACCCAACATAAAAGATTCTAAAAATGAAACAGTGCTAATTCTTCTAATTCCTCTTTTTCAAACACTTAATCACTTACCTCACAGAAAAAAATGAAAATGAACTTCACTTCAGTAGAGAAAAAAAAAAGCCTCAGAAATGGTCACAGTTTCTTAAAATTTTACAGATTTTCATTTAACTCCTCATAGTGTTATTCACAATGACCCGGCCTCTCTAAAATTTCATTATTTATTCATATTTAACCAGAAAAGAAAAGCTGACATGATACAAATACCAAAATAATGAAAATTCAGTTGCAAATCAAAAATTAATATCATTATTATCATTAAGAATGAGACATTGATATCTTAAGTTTTCTAGAGGTAAAGCTGGTTTTTGATATTTGGATAATGATAAAGACATTCTATGATTGTGGCTTTTACAGAAGCATTAGCATATGCAGCTGCATTTAATCCTTTCAATACCCAAATGACTCATGCAGTCATTGTAAAGAAAAAATAATTTATGTGTTTCAAATTTATGAATAAAATCCTGGATAATTGCAAAACTGAGGCAAAAGAGTTTTGAAAGCAGCAATTTTTAAATGGATTTCTTCACGTTCATCACTAAGCTATTTGGAATGCATGTGCACCTAGGGCATTCTACATTTGCAGCATGTGAACTAACTAAGCGTGCAATTCCGCAAATTTTAATATGAAACTAGACTTACAATGCAAGCCCATAAAAACAGGGAGGTTTATTTAGTTTTTATAATGTTTTTATAAAAAGTTAAATGAGTTTTTGGAAACTTTTAAAAGATAATGATATTTCCAGTAAGTATTTTTTTTAGGTGAGGTTGAAAACAAATATTAGTTAGATTTGGTCAAACAATCCCACCCCCCTCCCCTTCCCTAAGAAAAAAAACAGTATAGCCAGCATCAATCTATCTAGCAGGCCTTCTTCGTCTTGGAAAAAAATAAATGTTTAATTTTTCAGTTTTAATTCAACATTTATTTCCTAATTTGTGTGGCATATTGTACATACATGTACAAAGCACACATTTAGTTTTACTAAAAACATTGAATCAGATGTTCATTCCAATTTAACACCTGTCTTGGGGATTTTCCATTAAACCTTCAATTAACAACAAATGGAGAAAACAAGACAAGCATATTAAGACACTCCTACAAATGAACAAATGCCACTTGCAGGTGCTAATTTATGTTTCATGATCCAATGTATTTATCAAAACACAAGTTTCAACTAGCTAGCTATATAGCTAAGACATTCAACCGCCTCAAGACAAGTATTGTCAGACCCAGAGTGACTGCATGGGCTGACTTCATTCATGAAATTTGTGTGCATTCCCTTCCCTGGGGGACTATTGTAGTCTGATACACAAAGGCCTTTGATGGATAGCACCACCCACCTTCACACATTACATGACCGTCCTCGACAGAATACCTAGAATCACCTACATACGTATGACTCAGAGTTAGCAAGTACATGTACCACTATACTGACTATAGGAATATTCTTCTACCTTAGAATCATTAAAACCATTTGGGTATTTCTTGGTGCAACTTTAATGAACCAAATATGTTTTTTAAATTTTGAGTTTTATGTGTATAATCATAGATAATCTTCCTCAATGTTAAATGGCAGGCAAGTTTTTCCTTTTCTTCTCTCTGCCATTTACGGTAACTGATAAAAAAAATCTTTAAAATGACAACCTACATATATATGCAAAAGCATATCTTTAAGATTTTATTCTATGCAGATCTCATGACCGGAAAATAAGGGTCATTAATTTATCCATATGAACTATAAATCAAGAGATATTCTTGTCTTAGATTCTTTTGTGACATACGCAATTAAATCAACGGGGACATGTTATTTAATACCAGACAAAGTCAAAATAATTTACAAGAAAATATCGATTTCCTTCTTGCGATATATGTCATGAGTTTTGTATTGTCTCAAAACATAAAGAAATAAAGAGAAAAGAATATTAATAGAAGATCTACCAGTAAGATGTATTCCAGACATATGATACATCAGTAAATCAAAATAATAACCAATTAAATGTAATGATCACAAATGTATGACCACTGACAAAATAAATTTCCCTGGTTAATGAACCAATCAGCAAACAGCACACAAGAAAAAACCTGTACATCTAATTTCCAAAAGATATTAGTGGTGATATTAACAAGGTTGCCCCTTCCTCTTTGATGTCTGACTTAGACGCAATTGGATGTCTGTATCATATCTCCTGTCAGTTATCATTTCCCTAAACACTAACCAGACCCTGATCAGAGGTTATGAGAACATAGGAAGGTAAATGATTTACAGATGATTGAGCAGTACCTACAATAAGTATTACTTTTTAGTTACCCCCCCCCCCCTCCTAAAAATGTTTTAGTTTACATTTTCACAACAAAATTGTATTTAGAGAAATATTCTGAAAACAATACTTCTTGAAAATTGAATGTAAAGTATATATTGGTTAATATAATACCAATTTTGCAAAAAGTGCAACATTTTTTGACAACCCCTAATTAGACGATCTTCAAAACATGGTTAAGTCAACTAAATCATGTAAATCAAACAACAATGAAAGATTGCTGGTAACTAAAATTACAGTACTATAAAATACTCGGATGCAATTTTTGATTAAGCTGGTTTTCAATTTTTAATTAAAAAAATAACTCTATACACCATTTTATTTCTATAATACGTTCAAAGTCATACATGTAAGCCTTATATACAACGCACGAGGCACAAAGTGATGTGCATTACATGCCCTGAAATTGACAACACACATTGCACTCGATTAGCGCACCTGTGTTTCCGGACACACACTTACTCACCTGACATTCCATATATAAAATCCATAAGAATAAGGGTTGCCCCTAGAACCCATAATGTCTTCATCATTTTATATTCTCGTAAAAACGAGAAACACTCTCGTTGTTGTCTTCAGTAGACTTTTTGTTGTGGCTTTTTAAGTAAAATGGCTGACAATTGATTCCATTATGCTAATGGTGACGTCAGGGTGAAGAGTATTTCCGGTTTCAATTCTAAAAATAACACCAATTGATACCCGGGAAAATCCAAACTTCGAAAAAATTCCGTGATTTTGTTCACCAAAAGAATCTCAAATAATTTATTAATTACGACATCGAAAAAATACTATAGATATTCTTTAGTATTACAAAAGCATATATCAGTAGGGGTATATATATGTGTATGAGGCTGTTTCCAAATTCATATTATAATTCTACAATACATAATCATAACGATACTGTTTATAAATACGTTTGTTCAATAATTTAACCATTTTAGTAATATCCATTTCTAAATACTTTTCATTCTAAACTACTACACAGTTGTAAATTGTTATACTTGGTAAGAGCCTTGTAAGTTGTTAGAACTTGTGTTCGAACCATTTGTATATTATATATGTTTATGCAATAAAATATGTTCAAACCAATCATAATGATAACTGAAAGCGAAGCTATATTTTTAGGTTTAAAAAATCTTGAACAACTTCCTGTTGTATTTTCGTTAATATTATTCACACTATCACAGTTATCACATTGACAGGCCTCTATTTCTGTTGAGATGAAGTTTACCCAAAATATTTTTGACAGGGTAAACACCTTAGGTTTTCTATTACAAATGTTTCCGACAAAAGGCTGGGCATATCATTGAAATGTATGTATTAATTGTTATCTGCTAACTATACTGTATAATTAGAATCGTCAGAAATTATCAATAATATTGCAATTTATTCTGGTCTTTGCTAGCCAATTATTGGGGAGAGGAGTGGACAGAAAAGAACGTCTTGGTTTGGGAAGGTAACGTAATAAAAAAGGTAATGAATTTCGTTGTCTATTGTAAGACACACCATTTTGAATATGTGCTACTGTATGATAATGCAAAGTCAAAGAAAAAAAGGTTCAGTCACATGCTCCTCCCTCTGTCAATGGTCTTTCAATACTTCATTTTGCTCGGAAACAGAATGGGAACTAATGGAAATAGGAAGAGACAATGCTAAACTTATGTTCAAAATTTATATAACTTGTTCCACAATATTTTACGGATATACACATGTAACTCCACGCATCAGAAACACCACAATTACATTGCCATGCAAAAAATTCCCATAACTATTGGTATTCAAACAAAGAGAGGTAACCTCATCGTGTTTAGCAGAACAATATGAAAAGCCTCCCCAGTTACACACGAGGGTCCACATGGCAATGAAATACTAGTACTTAACAAAGCCACCACACATAAAGCTTCAAATTGTCAAAATAAGACATAATAAGATACTAAGATCATTGACTCTTAGTTTGAAGACCTACATAATTATGTATCCGCCTTAATTAATTTATGCAGTGTTATTTTCATTTGGTTATTTTTTTTTTCTTCAAAATATTATTCATACAGATATAATTTTGTAGCACTTGTTGATCACATGGGCATTTGATACAAAATGTATAATATAGTATAGCTGCACAGCTCCACGGGAAAGTTTGGTTGACGGGACCGTCACCAATTAATTTTCCGTGGAGCTACAGTTCTGCAGCTAGTATAATAGCAGACACAACGTGTTCATGAAGACTGTTAGAAGATGCATATCCCTCGTTTGTAAAAAATATTCTTTAGAAAGACAACTACTATAATAATCTTTAATGCATAACCTGTATTGCTGAAATCGAAAACTTCGAGTCTCACTTTACAAATTTCTAAATTGACTTTTAAATTGAATTAAAAAATTAAATTTAAAATAAATCTGAGTAAATATTTAATCTTTTGATCAAATCATACTCGGAAAAATGAATAGAAGTATACTCTAAATAAACATATTATGTTTGAATACACGCTATTTCGCATTTTTGATTGTGAAAATGAAATAGATATTATATAGCATAACACAATTCCGACAGAATTTGAAAACAGTGTTCTCTTTGGTTTATACATACAGCTTCCTCCGTGCTGAAAATATTACTGGAACCGCTTATGTACTTTATATACTTACAAAATTAGTACATTTATGCAAAGCGTGAGTGGTAAAACTCTATTAGATCTTGGGCCCGTTTCACTAAAAGGCGTAAGATACGACGAAACTTAAGTTAGGCCTCGGTGCGTACGCCAAAATTTAGTCCGGCGTAAATTTCACTAAGAGGCGTAAGCCTGGCCGTAAATACTAGTATCGGACTAAGTTAAAGCCAGACTTGCGTCCTTAATAACGAGCTTACGCACATGCGCATACAGATGATAAACAGATAGATAGATAGGTAGATACATGTATCTAGATAGATTGAAAAATACAAACTTGTCGTTTTAAATTATGCGATTGCGTGAGAGAGAGAGAGAGAGAGAGAGAGAGAGAGAGAGAGAGAGAGAGAGAGAGAGAGAGAGAGACGCAAAGTATTTAGGCACATTGGTTACATTTAATGATTTATGTTCATTGTTGTTAAAAATTAATTCTGCTTAGTGACAAAATCACACAACAAAACTTGCTGAAATGTTTTATTTGAAGGATATATTTCATCAAGTCAATAGGATATGTTCAAAATTATTAATTCAACAGAACTATTTTTGTTATCGATATTTAGGGTGATTTCACCATGCATGAACACCCTTGGAATTTTCTTTTTGATCATGCGTCAATTATGACCCAAGTAAAAATAATATAATTTTTTCTTCTAATTTTTCTAGTTTCCTCTTGCTTAATCATTGAAAGAAAATCAGTGAATTTGTTTAAACATAGAAAATAAAGCGAATTAATGCAGTAATGAGCCATGGATCGAACAATATTAAGCAAGCATCAAACAACCATACAGTAGATATTAAAAATAACGAATTTTTCTTATTTCACGCAAAAATAACCCATAGTTTCGGATAAATATATTTATAAATTTGATATTTAGATTTGTGTTAATGTAATATGTGGAGCAAAAATGACCTAGAAAATAAATTGATGAGATTCCAAGGCAAATTTTTTTTATCACAATTTGTTTCAGAAATTAGTTTTTTCGAATCAATTAAGTGAGAGGGTACATTTTCACTTAGTCCATTCAAATGCCGAACATTCAAATTATACTTTTGTGTAAAATGTGTGTAACCAAGTTTCCAATGATGGCGTATTTTACGATGCCTATATTGACAATGTGATAGTCAATTCTTGATGATAATTATAAAGTTCATCAGTTCTAATTCAGGAATAAATTAAACAATACAAAAGTGCTTGCACGTTTATTTGTAAATGTTTAACCAAAGTTGTCCGAGCCAACTGAAGGTTAAGATGTACGTGTCCGATGTATGGTGAACTCAACATAAACTTCCCAAGTACACATGCTTGTATATTTAGTATATTGAATAAGGCTTCATATAAATTTTAGGTTAATAAAAAGTAGGTGTATGTAACCTACGAAACCTATTGAAACTGGAGTCAGTGTTTTGTATTTGTCGTATGTTAAATACGTAATCTAGTATTTAAAAAAAATAAGGACTTCTGACAAGTCTGAAACACAGTTGGAGCTTTCATCATATTTTAGTATTTACATCTTATCAATACTGAAAGATACATTTGTGATTTACCTTTATCTACCTGAGCATGACACCTTTTACTTATCAAATATGAAATAAAAAAGAGGAAAAAATGGAAGCCAATAAATTCATTTAGTGAATTTTAAATTTCAAAGTATCCCGTTCACACATACATGTATTTTGCGTGGAAGTTGGGTAAAAATGAAACGCTACACTATTCTTATACAAATACACCTTTGCACTACATGTACATCATACATGTACACTTAAATTATTCATTACTCAATCTACTAAAAGATATAAAACGAAATCAAATTACTGAATACAAATAATCGAATAAAAAGTATCGATTGTTTGTCTAAATATGTCGTTTTAACGTGTATAAGGCAAGTGCAAATATAAATAATGTGTATAAAGCATGGTAAGAAAGTTTCTATGCGAGAATTGATACCACCTATCAAAACTCTCTATTTTCTTAATTTCATATGAATTTAATCAATTTAAATGACAAATTGTACAATTAAACATTATGGTCAGCAACGATATTCTCAGCAACAGAATTAGCAATCATTTTAATATGTTTACGCCAAAAGTTACGACTACCCTTGGCTAGGCGTAAATTTTTGGCTTAACTTAGGTCGGGCGCAAAGTTACGCCCTTTAGTGAAACGGACCTTAGTCGAAATATTTGACTTAAGTCCGGATTTACGCCAGGCCTAAGGTTACGCCCGGCGTACGCCTTTTAGTGAAACGGGCCCCAGATTTGTAGGTAAATATAATGATGGTGGTAAAATTATACATGTAAGCGTTGAGTACTGTAGATTATAATTTTGGTGATATCTGTTTGATTATTATCTTTAAATGCTCTAACTATTGGGAAGTTCCTGTTTGCTTAACGCAATGAATTGTAGATAACTTTCAAATGTGGGGCGGAGCTATTCCGAGCTAAAAGTCTATTATTTTGAATTTGTGATGTACATACATTATGAATACTTGATGAACGTGTGAAAAATTGTTTAAGGTAGTCCATCCATAAATATCATATTTCATATCTAATAAATTGCAAGTTTGATCACCAAAATCTTAATGTGATTTTAAGGGGTTTATTAAATAAAAAAGATTCACCTTTGAAATTTAAAAAAAAAATGAATATTAACAAATTTATCATATGTGGAAGTTAACATTGAAGTCTATGGGAAAAATGCATTTTAAAATATATTTTTAGAGTACAACTAATTTTCTCACATTTCTCGTGGTAAAAAGTTGCAAAAGCTTTCACCTTCTTCAAATATGCTAAAATTATTCATAATTTACCATACATATTTTCAGTAAATGATTTTTTAAATTTTACTAAAGGGCAGGCAACTCTTTAAAAATAGTTTTAAGTGCAAATAGGTCATTTAATTGACTACATACATACTCCCTAGTTTGGTTTATGTCAGCCTCATAATAACTTTAAAATACGTATTTGATGTAGTATAGATCAATCAAAATTGTTAAATTTGCCTTAGTTATGGATGGACTACCTTGATTTAAGTATTCGATTTTGGTATTGTGCCATGCAGAAGTATGGTTAGTTGGAAATATACATTGTGTAGCAGGTCAGTGCCGTGTATTATATTTAGGCTTTTTATCAGTACTTCGCGTTGTGTTTATTTTTGTTTTGAGACTGAATTTGATTAACCTCTACATTAAGAATTAAACTTACAAACTTCCAAATATTACGTGAACACGACTTTACTCTCAATATAAATGAACCAGATATAATAAACCAAACTCAAAGTAAATGAAAACCAAGATTAACAACCCTTTATGAATTTATTATAACAAAATAAGAACAAACATGTCAATAGCAAGTACTTAAAATTCCCAACCCTAAAACCTAACTTTAACATTAACAGGGACCTAGTTTGGTTTAAACATATTTTTTTGCATAAATATATACAAATGGTTCGAACACAAGTTCTAACAACTTACAAGGTTCTTACCAAGTATAACAATTTACAACTGTATAGTAGTTTAGAATAGAAAGTACATAAAAATGGATATTACTAAAATGGTTAAATTATTGAACAAACGTACATGTACTTATAAACAGTTCTGACAAATTGTTCAGTTACTGGCGGAATGATTGACAATTAAATGGACGGACTGACTGAACTACGGAGGAGACAAAATCATTATAGCCCCGCAAAAGGGATATAAAACATTCTCAAAGGTACCTTGAATAAAGATGTCAGTAAATGCATTGAACACCGCGATGATAACTGTGATTTAACACAATAACTTTGCGTTCAAATTCTAAAACTGAAAGCTAAATCTATGACGAAAACTCAAAATTTTATTTCAATTAAATATAAATTAATTATTCATCATTTAAATGAAATATCATTCATCACAGTATTACATGCACCTTTATTTGCATTTCTAATAAATACATATTCAGTGCTATGACTCTTACGTTTTATAAAAAAAAAAAAGTCAATTCACCTAATAAACAATATGTTACAAACAATTTTTGTTTACTACTTTATGGATCAATGTATGTCGAAAGCATATGTAATGACAGCATTCTATTTTTGTCTAACAACTGTGTTATATTGTTTGGTTTTTGTTTTTATTATTGTTTTCTTCTAAAGGCTCATCTTATTAATAGAAACACAATTTCTATCATCCTTTCACTCACTCTTTCTCACTCACATTAAACTATATTGGAAGTGACTGCTTACATGCATATCAAAGTTTCACAATAAACAACAATCCACACAGCAAAAACAAAAAAACAAACAAACAAAAACAAAAACAAAAAAAAACATAAAAAAAAAAAATAGATACATGAAGGTAAATAAAAAATCAGTAAATTATAATTAAAACAAAAAATGACAAAAAGCTAGCAACTTCAAAATCATTTTTGTACAATATGAAGCAGCATGGCAATATGCAACCTCAGGCTGTTCCATGTTATGGATACTTTGTTTAAGTTTATGAAGACATGTTGATTGTCTCAAATTCATGTTTACAAAAAAAAAACATAAAACAAATAAAAAAAAAACCAAATCACAAAAAAAACACAAAAAACACATGCAATCAAAGGACACAACATTGATTTTTGAAAGCAAATTTTGAATATGTAGAAGAAACGATTTTAGATGTCTTGATACACTCTAATATTTGCAATATATCAAATAAAAATTTGCAAATTACACATTCAGAAATAAAAGAATCACCACAATCAATAAATAAAATTTGCACAATTAACACTTCATATATATATATATATATATATATATATATATATATATATATATATATATATATATATATATATATTCAATAAATCCTTTTTCTTGGTACCGGGGATGAATAAACACAAAGAATAAGTCCAATGCTCAAACAACTTGATGTTTGAGCATTGGACTTATTCTTTGTGTTATATATATATATATATATATATATATATATATATATATATATATATATATATATATATATATATATATTCATTATTATTAGTTTTTGTTTGTTGTTGTTGCTGAATTACTAGTATGTATTCACCAATACCAGATAATATCAATACTTTGTAAATAAATGATCAGGGAATTGAATCAAAGGCTTTTTAAAATAAATTTCATTTTTGATATTTATTTGTCCAGGGATTCTGAAAAACACACATTCAATTTTGGAACATTGGTTTGCAAAATATCTCGATGAAAGTCCTTAAGTTCTGAGTCCTTTTCTGCACATAAATTTTGGTTAAAACACCTTTAACTTTATAAAGAATTCCTGGTCATAGATCAGATTATTTCCATCGATTTCTAATTTTTAAAACATGTTTATAAAGATAATTACGATTTTTCAAGTTACAGAAATTACCGATGGTTTTTCCCTTCTTCAACCCATCCAGCTCGATCTTGCTCTTATCATATGTCTTTCTATCTTTTCTCCTTCTTTGTATCCCAGTATTCATATCTTTTTTAATTGCTTGCAAATTGATATATTCTTCAGACTTTAAGATGGCAGTTATAACTTTACATATATGCATTTTACATGTTTGGAAACGATGAAAACAAAACAGCATGAAGAAAATGTATTAGCTGGTTGATGATATTTACTTATTTTGGTGTTCAAAATAAAATTAAAGTCTCCAATATAATGTGCATACTAGAACAATTCAAAAGCACATAAATTACAAAGGTCAAAATAAAGTTTACATTCACCAAAGTATCAGGCTCATTACAATCAGTTTAGATATCTCCTGTTTCTTCTAAATGCGAATAGTAAATTTTAAGAGGAAATTTAGTTTCTTCTGATCCATTCTCAAACATATATGATGGATTGTAGTAAAATGGAGTGAACATGTTTTCAGACGAACCTCTCCACTTCTGTATCTGTATTACAGACGAAGAACTTATCCGTCTTATCATTTCCTTGGCTAAACAGTTTTTGCAGGACTTAAACCAGTCCCAAAAGTTGTATTTCTTTTGCATATGAAATTCTGGTTTCAACACGTACAATGATTGTACGTGTTGATCATAGATATCTGCATATCCAACCCATTTGCCTTTTATCAAAGGTGGGGTATCTTGTTCAAATGGAACATTGAGCTTGTGCTGGTATAAAGATAACAGCAAAAACAGTTTTCTACTTTTCATCATACTGTAAAAAGTCTTGAATAATTTTCTAGTTTTAATTAATAAAGATATTAATTCACAGCATTCTGTGCTATTAACCCGTTCCAGTGATCTATATTTAATTAAGCACCCATTCATCTGTATACGTTTTAGAATCCTGTCATATATATAACAAGTCAGCTCAAAATGAGTCTTTGGATTTTCATTCATTTTTTTTATACTTTCCAAATTACTTACAAAATTGTTCGAGCATGTGTCTGCATGTTTCCTAGATTGATAATAGTGTGATTTCCTTATAATATTTTCAATGTCTGTTTTAGATTTGATTCCCGAAATCTTAATATATTGTTGCAATATTTTTAAGGATTCTTTTTCCAATTGTATTAGACAGATACCCATGCTACGAATGTTTCTGTGATTTTTCATTCTATATTTGCACTTCCCCTCTACCGAAAATTTAGGTAAGAGAAATGGTTTAAAATCAATTAAAATTTTCAAAAAAAATGAAGCAGTAAAATCAATGTTTTCTTTTACATGTAATAATCTAAGATGCAATGGAAATTCAAAATGATTAAAAAATCGCAATAAAAGCTTAGTTGTTATATTATTTTTGTTAACGCAATTTAAAGCATGTGGGCCAAATTTGTTTTCTATTTCCAACAACACATCTATTAATCCTTTTCCTGCAACTTTATGAGAAAAACTCAAAGATTTAGATTCACTATTGCAAACTTCATGCAATTTCATATCACTTATGATATCGGTATTTTTCACCAAGTCCAATGCTATTGCCTTGTAACTATATGCAAAAATGTGAAATAAAACAAATTCCAATCTATTCTTTTCGTCTTCAAAACACGGAGCATTATCAACCAACAATTGAATAAGATTTCTACCGTCTCGAGTCTTTATAGAACAAGACATTCCAAGATTTGTTAGATAATGAAAAGCTATATAATTACCCCCAATAACTGATCTCTGAAGAAAGTTATAGCCATTTGCATCAACACATGAATCTAATGATTTTGTTAAAACTTTGAACTTTGAGAAATCAAAATAAAGCGATGCCCAGAATGTTCTTTTTTCGTCTTGGATTATATCATGCAATACTGCTTCATTGGTGATTTTAGAGCAATTATAGCTCATATCTGGTAGAAAAAGAAATATTTCCGTGTTAATTTTTGGATGTATAAATAAGTTCTTTAAAGATGTTACTCCGTATCTGTCCATATACTGTCTGTACTCGTGTGGAAAGTTGAAGAAAATTATACCTAACAGATGAGGGCTATTTTTCTGCAGACTTATATTCACATATTTCTCAATATTTCGTGAAATGCGTGCGAGTGAAAATGTACTTTTTAAAATCATATATATTATGTATTCATGTGGAACAAATACCTTTAATCTGTAATAATCGCAATCCACGTCTGAAAATAAAATGTATACGTTACATTTTTCAACAAGTTTTACTTCAATTTTATCGAAAACCGGTGTACTTAGAAATGCATAATCTAAAATAGAGATGTCTTCAATATTGAAACTTTCAATAATACTCGAGAAATTTTTTGAAAATTTAAGATAAAAATTAAACAAATTTACGTTTCCATTTTCACATGCGTAATGCAACGGCGTTTTATTATGATTATCTTTTAACAAAACCTCTTCGTGTAATTTATTTTCCAAGTAAATAATTAGATATTCATTGTTGTTGATTAAATCTTTTGTTTTTTCATCGTAAAACCAAACACTCATAGCCACATAATGACTTATAGACCTATTTTTGTTATCGAATACAGATTTGGGATTTCGATAGAGCAAATAAGATAAAACACTATTTTGACGACATATGGCTGCAGAGTGTAAAGGCGTCGATCCATTTGTAGACCTAACATCAAACTTGGTCCCATTTATCTCCAAAAGATCTATCATACCACTATTTCCTGCACAACAAGCATAATGTACAGGTGTAGCTCCATTACTATCCCTTGCAGTCCAATTCCATAGATTATAGCTTTGTCCCAAATTAAATATTTCTTTATCCCAGTTATATGCAAGGTAGTGAGATATCGTCACGTTGTAAGGGCACATGTTTTCCAGGTACTTTTTTCTTTCCCTTTCATTCAAATCAATAGCTATTGCTCTTCTTTTCCGGTATAAACATCGGTCTTGTTTAATGATGTGTTTTTGTAAAATAATTTTGAAGATTTCAGTCCTTTTGAATTTCAACGCTGTAAATACAGGTGTTCTACCACCAGCCTCTCGGCAACGCAACGTTTTATTGCTATTATTTAACAAGCGTTCAACAATTTCTGTGTGGCCGTTTTGTATAGCAATTTCCAATGCTGATTCACATCTAACAAAACGTCCATCATCTAGGAATACAAAGTTAAACCTTTGCAAATTTTCTCCTGATTTTATGGCTTGAAGTCGAGTTTGATGAAAAGATGTCCAGTATTGTGAAGAGTTGCAAAAAGGACACGAATCTTCCGCGCCATGATGCAGAAGTAGATCAACAATGTCAACATATCCATTTTTTGCAGACAGATACAGTGCTGGATTTAAGCTTGTTATAAAATTTGATTTAAAAAGGAGTATGAAATTTCGCACCATGCGTGTGTGACCATTTTCAACTGCCAAAAGAAATGAATTCGACCCGAACGATGTTTGGTGAGATATATCAGCATTGCCTCGTAGAAGAGTCATAACGGTTTCAAAGTGACCATTCTGGGCGGCTATATTTAATAAACTATATTCCCAAAATGCATTGGTTTTGCAAAAGTGTAGCATGTCAACTGTTTCGTTGATAAATTTTGGACCTAATCGAGTAAAATTTACATCTGCTTTTCGATCGAGTAGAGCTTTTAAAGATCTGTGATTCCCAAACGCAGCGGCGACATATGATGCCGTTATATTTCCTTTGTCAGATTCATCCACTGATCGTAAAGAAAACAATTCTAACAGAAGTGACATGGCTGTATAGGAGTTCAATTTAGCTGCTCCTTGATGAAGGATGTGTATATAAGAAAACTCGGTGATATGCTTTTTACTGTTTTGTAAGAATTCATATTTGATTTCCTTGTCTGACGAACAAGCTGCATAGGATGCGAGATCAACAATGCCGATTTTGTTAAACGATCTTTGTTGTTTTAAAAGATTTAGCAAATACTTTGCAAACAAACGGCAACCATTTCTCTTAGACACATAAAACTGTTCAGTCTTTCTGGTATTGTCTGTCAGGTAGGCTGCCAAACTTTTGTGAACAAGTGATATTTTGCCATTTGCTTGGCGAATAAAATGACTAAGTTCCTTGCCTATGATTGATAAAACATCAACTATTTCATCATCTTTCAGATCAGCAATCATTAAAAGATCTTCAACATATAATGGTTCCATTGTTGAACATAAGACTTGAAAAACCTTTATAACAGTTTTAAAAACGCCTCGATCGTGAAATATTCTCTTTAATTGGCCGTCGAATAAATCTTCAAATGTTGTGTTATTGCCCAGTGAAGAAACATCGTTTTGTAAACATCCAAACAAAACGTTCCTCAGAAGTAGCATATTCCCTTTTGTATATTTGACGGCTTTTGAAATTGCTGTTGCTAAATCACCAGTTTTAAAAATTTGTTTTAGTTGATTTCGTTTAGAAAGAGAAAACTTATTTATCGTGAAATTTAAAAAAATGTGTGCATCTTTTGTGTTGCTATCATCCGTAGGTCTTTTTTCGATGACCAAAAGTTGAGTACGAGCTATCCTTATGTCAGAGGTATTCCTGGACGTGATGAAAAATTTAATGTTTTTAGGAAAATCAGGCAAACGTTTCCAAAGTAAATTAAAAATATTTCGGTTACCATGTTCAATACATTCATCTAAAGCATCAATGACCACAATATAAGTATTGTTAACCATGTCCAAATCATTCAATGCTTTCAGAACTATGAAGTCGAGACAACCCTCTGGATCTTCTTCACAACCGTCATTCTCAAAATATGTTTGGAATCTGTAATTCGTTTGCAAAACTTGAAGAAAGCCAGGTATTCTTTTTGATAAGCCTCCAGCTAAATTCTTTACAAAATTACCAGGGGAAAGAGTCTTTCTTGAATAAAAGTTACAAATGTGATATACAACAATATGCTCATAGATCCAATTTCCAGGAAAACGTTTATCACTTTGACAAATTAAATGAGCAACAATAGCTGATTTTCCATACCCCATTTCTGCCAATAATAATACTCCGCGCTTGGAGGAGGACATCTTTTCGTCCAGCTCGTTTAAGAGCCGTTTTCGACCTACCAATTTGTCATGCTGAGATGGGTAGAAGTCCAAATCAATATCCATGGTGAAAGGATGCTTATATGTTGCATCTTTACAAGCTAACTCACTGGCCTCTAAAAGATAGGAAGGGTTTGTGTTAGATATGTTTTTCACATGTTCATTTTGATGTATGTTCAATAGTCATGAAAGTATTGTAATAAATAATAGTTCAGTGGTTTGCGATACATGGAATGTACATTTGAACATCTTTTGTTGCATATTCCATAACCTTGCTGTATATTCTATATCTTGTGATGTTCATTCGACAATATCGCGCCAATCATTACAAAATTATCGAATAAACATCACAAGATACTGGTCATGCACAGAACATTATTCAACATACACCATACAAGATGAAGAATATACATTACAAGAATATTAAATAAATATTGTTAGCTTTTCGAACGAACTTCACAAGATTTATCAAATATATTACTCAAGATTATGAACACATATCACAAAAACTCATATCCTGGAATTTTATCACGTATTCATCTGAAATATTTGACTTCAAAAATCATGATGCTGTACAATAATTGAATTAATTTTTCTTACCATTCATGATGTATTTTCTTTTAATATTCATCATTATTAATATTACGATTAAAAATGCGACAAGCAAGATAAAGACAAATTTATGTTGTCTCTCTGGTCTTTTCATATCTCCGTTGATCGATAAAAAGTCATTTATATCCGCTTCTCTTATCTGTCGAAGATTTTTTAAAGCGCTGTACACTTCAAGTTTTGCGAGACTGTTCTTGTTTTTCGTTAGCAGACCTTTAATATCGATCACAGTTGTCGAAATGCAGTTCAATCCTTTCAACGACGGGTGTTGAAAAAAATGTAGAATACTTGATATTGCTTTTTTAAGTTGCTTTCTTGTCATCGCAAATACAACTGTATGCGCGAAATCAATGTTCCGTACATCGGTAAATACTTCTACACGTTTTTTGTCATCGCCAATCACAAAATAGCGACAATTCTGTAATAGGGACAACATATTATAGATATCAAACTTAAACTGCCTAGCATCACGAACAAATAGACGACAAAGTTCAACTTTTGCTGCTTCATAATCTGTCCCCGACAACTTCCATAATTCGATATCCCGCCAGTTTACTTTGTTCTTGTGTTTGTTGTACCGCATATACTTCTCTACCTCTCGTTTCCATGCGGCACAAGTGTTGCACCATTCTGTTACCTTGCACTGTTTACTACAATATTGAGTACAAGCTCCGTTTGCACCAACCTTTCGTTTTAAGCGGTCATACAAGTCCTCCAAACACTGATCTACGTAAGTCTTTAGTCCTACAGTAGAATGTTTAAGTGCTTGAATAAGTATATGAAAGTTTTGTTCTTCTTTGGTATAATTTTCCATGTTGCCTCAATGTGACACACGAATATTCTTTCACTTTAAATGTTGTATTTAAAAGGTAGCTACGACATGCTTTTCAAAGAAAATACCCGATGACATCCGAAGTAAAATGACTTTGTTTTTTTTTTTTATCTGGAAATACTACATGTAAGATGATAAACCACACAAGCGCGTGAAATTACACTTTACATATTTTAAAATAGACTTTGTACGCTAAACTTGATTTGTTTATATACTGTGCTCAATGTTTTTTTCTTAACCATTTTTAAAAAAAATAAAATAGAAAAACAACTGGCATGATATATCAGAGGAGCGGCGGGATACAAATCTAAAAATTGATTATATGTCGCCTAAATTCTTTTTGGTGCAGCTGACTGAAAAATAACAAACTTTTTCAACTTTTGACTGTTTTTCTCATATGCAGTACATGGTCGTTACAGGGGAAAAATCAATCAAATTTTGCGTTATATATTGTAATAATTTAATTCTGGACGTGACGCGCTTTCTGATTGGCTAAATATTTTATATCGTATATAGAATGTTGCCTGCGTCATAGTAAGACAAACGTCAAAAACGTATCAATCCGCCTGACATTATGTTTGAGTTTTGTACAATTTGATGTCATTTTAAAGATCAAATGATTTTTTTTTATCAACAAATAATAGCAAACAAATTAAATCATAAGCAATTAATTCAATATTTATTAGTTTTATACGATATAAAAGGGTTTGGGACAGTTTACGCTTTTTATATTGCTACAGTTTACGCTTTTTTATAAACCGTTTCGCGGTTTATAAAGTAAACTGCCCCAAACCATTTTATATCGTATAAAATTAATGAATATTGAATTCATTCCTTAATTGAATGCCAACCCTCAATTAAGGAATGAATTCAAAACTTATTAGTTTTATACGATATAAAATGGTTTGGGACAGTTTAAGCTTTATAAACCGCGAAGCGGATTACATAAAAAAGTAAAAATTATATCGTATACAACTAATAAATATTTATCATGTATAATTTGCTTTTATCAAGATGCATGGATAAGAATGTCAATTCCAAAGAAACTGATATGAGATTGATTGACACTGACACTGGTTGACATAATAATTCTTTCTCCATTTTAAACATTATATGTTTGAATATTAAAAGACATTTTGTAACGTTAAATTACTACATAAAGCATTGCTACCATTAGCTTTTCCAGATTATCAAGAATAAAAGGCTGTCACACATCAGGTGCATGACCGACAATAGAAATTATTTGAAAAAAATGAGATCTTCGAAACATTGACATACCGGTTGCATGCCAGTGCTGCCATTTACGTTGTAATATAGTTTGGTGCTTAACATATATCGAACACATCATGTGTACAAGGGAAACATTCTGTTGTAATAACTTTGCATGAAAAATGAAAGTCCTTCTCCAATTTACATAAATGGACTGCTTATAACTGTCCATGTTTGTTTTGAGACCCAAGGCCACTGTGGTTTTGGAAAATTGATTGTATAATTGGCTCAAAATGTAGAGGTTTGGTGGGGTTTTTTTTACCAGAATATGAGAGGTTTGTGCCTTTCCTATGTAAACCACTGCAGCATATTCAGAATGAAATATCAACAATAATATTGCAATTCAAATTCCTATAATTCAACAGCTACGATAATTGGAAATAATTCTTTAAGAGTAGTATCAAAACTTTTATTTTAAACTTTTGTTAGCAACTAAACGCACTCTCTAAACGCTCAGAAATAAGTACACAAACTTGTAAACTCTGATTACATACATGGTATATCTGCTACTGGTTGTGGACCATGTACATGTGGAATGTTACCCTTTATCCTACCAGGTCCTGTTGGCGAGTTTTTGCTGTTTTTTAAACATTGCACGAGAACAAACACAGCTAATGGGTAAATATTTGAGTACATAATTATATTTAACAAAAAACCAACCACCTGATTTAATGCACAATTATACACGACCCTCTCTGCGAACATGTACAATGCCAAAAACTAATTTAACTGGGTTTTTTTTTACTACCAGGAGATCACCCTCATTATCAAGAATAATCTATTTGACTCAAGTAAATGCAATTGAAATAAAATTATTTTTTTTAAATTATTTTCATGAAAAAAATTCGTTTACGAGTTTTAACTGACCTTTTTTCTTTGGTAAAATACCAATAGGAGAATCTTTAGATTAACAAAAGGGGCAGAACAAATTAAAACGCCCCGAAACTCTATGAACGTCTATGAGTATCAAGCAATTTTGTAGCTTTTTGTAGACAATGAAAGAGTTTTGCACAACAGCCAAAATATTTCTAGGTCAACTGAAACATATGGGTCCATGAGACGAAGATACTACAACTAAAATCCGTATGGAAAGAAAAACAGGAAATAAATGGGATATTAAGCTTTCCTTTAAATACTTATAAACTGGATATAATCAGGTCAAAATCACTATTCATGTTAAGCTTTACCTGAGGAATTGACTTTTTTATTCTCTATATTAGAGATTTCAACGAGTACTCGAGTACTCGGGCACACCGATCATTGATGGATATTTTCTTTGTCGATTACTCGTTATAAAGTGGGAAAAAATCAAAATATATCGGTGTTTTTTTCTTAACGCGGCAGTTTTGGGGCTAGAAATGAAAATAACATATTTCTTTTCTCGGCATTTTTATCCGTAAGTTACACTCTCTGTCCCATAGGTGTTCAATCGTGTCCCTTGCTAATAATTGATCTCTTTTCATTTTGTAGATAAAATTGTTTTGAATAGAAGTACTAATATAGGCAGACATGTACTTGAGGAAAACAATTTGTGATTGTTCTAATCAGTTATTTATTGGATTAGATGTTTGTATAATCAAAACTTTAATCATATCAATAAAAATCTCAATGCGTTTGTTTTTATAATAATTAATCTTTAATTGCTGATTAGGCACGGGACCATGGAACTGTTCATATTTGGTTTGATTTGATTTGATATGGAGCTCAATTATGTGTAAGCGCCACAAGAGAAAGGAAAAGCGAAGACATTTGCTAACGGATATTTAGATAAAATATTTTTCATTAATAATTTAAATGAAATACATTTAGTACACATCATCATAAGTTTTTAAATCTTTTTGAGTTTTAAGATACGGTGCATGTGACAATACTTATTTGAAAAGGACACACAGGTTCAAATAAATGAACGAGTACTCGACTATCGCTCGACTAAAGCCCCCGATTAATCGACTAAGCCAACCGAGTAAAATTGACATCCCTACTTTACATCTATTTGGGCCCTGCAATTCTTTTGGGATTGTTTGCCTTTAATTCTAATTCTGCATAAATGTGCTGAAATTAGCAATTTTTAAGCGTGGAGACCATCTGCCTATTGTATGACTAGCAAAGTCCCCTTGGAATCTTTGTGCAGACCTGGTAGATATCATTCATATTTTCACCGTTTTCTTTTCCTATTATATGGTAATAAAGTATATGGGTTTTCGTTTTTGTTTTTTATTTATTTAATTTTTAATTTTATTGTTTTGGTTTCCTTCGGTTTTTTCTTTTCTGGTGTCTTTCATTCATATTTTTTTCCCTTTCTATAGTCATAAAGCAGTATTATGCTATTTTATCTGGAGTTATATACATTCATTTATTAGAAAAATACTAACTTCAAAGTTTCAATTTTAATTACATTACATGTATTGTATTTACCTTGTACTTTATGAAGAATGCTTATTTAGTCTACTGCTTAATCCAATTATGTTTATTGACATGATAAAACATGTTCAAACTATATCAAATCTGTAACCACTGATATTCGATCAAAGTAACAAGTTACGATAAAGAAGTGCTGGAAAATCGATATGTTTTTCCTATATATATATATATATATATATATATATATATATATATATATAAGGCCTACTATGGACAAATGAAACACTTATTAATCCACCTATAATCATTATTATATAAAACATCAGTGATTCCTCTGGCTACACCAAAATTTATTAATATGGACAGGTTGGTGCATAATTATGCCTTCTAACATGATCAATCCTATGTTTGCAGAACAAGAAAAGAGAAGACTGTTTCTAGCATTAGTACATGTTTCTCATCCTTTATATACTCAATACAAAAGTAATGACATACATGTATATACCCGTACGTAAACTGGCTCCAATATCCAGAATTTTCTGTACTTCCATTTCTGGCAATATACTTATAGACATTTTTTATCTTTAAAAGACGATCCTGGATCTGACAACATAGCAACCCACCATACAAGAGTTGTATAGTTAATCATATATCATAATCTAACCCTACTGGATATAACTAACATAAGAGTACATGTATCATCCAACCAAAGATGAGCTAATATCTAACCATATGTCATAATACTTTTACGGATAAAATACCATCAAGCCATTTGGATACTGTTTTGATAACAATATATCATAATACAACAATGCTTGATATGACAACAAAGTACCCATCCAAATAGAGTCCATTGAGTTAGCCATATTTTACTGTTTAACCTTTTGAATATGGCAACATATCTGCAGCATAGATTTATAGTTCAATTTCATCTTAATCATAGAGACTTAAGGGTAAAGACACTAAAATTGGGAATATGACTAACTATCTAATAGTGCTTCGTCGTTAGTAAGAAACTTTATTTATACCACTAGTAATTTATTTCATCTGAAAATAAATTTTACCGCAGTTAAATAAACCTTAAAACACAAAAATAACCATAAAAACAAAGTTGAATATACTGAGCTGATGATTAAAAATTTCAATAATTGTGTTCACATTTACTGATATTCTCAAAAGATTCAAAATTAAATCTATCATAAACCATTGAAATATACCTATCAACCCTCTCCTATGCACTGCAGCAAATTGTAAATCAATTGGGCGCTAATGTTTAAAACACGGTCTTCTTAAATGCATGCCACTTAAATGCGTAAAAAAGGGTTTTGCAAAAAAGCGGGGTTATTACCTAACGTAGAAAGGACGTTTAAATATCCGTATTGCTTGAAGAGTCATATCTAAATATAGACACATTACGTAGACGACTATATTCACATAGCGGATATGTTCCGTATGCAGGCAAAAGACACAAACATTTTACGCGAATTTTTATCGAATACGACAACCACCATTTGATTTTCATTAATACAGTTAGGAAGATGATCATATATTCGGTATTTTGACGCTAACATATATCAATTTGATTTCTACTGCCCAGCGTGTTAAAATATCATTATTTGGAGCTACATGAAGAAACCTGAATCTGGCTCTTCAAAACCGTCAGAGTTGTAATTATAATCATCGCATGTTTTATAGTATCTAGATAAACGCCTAGTCTAGATAAAAAGTGGAACAAATTTATCCGTACATATTTTCATTTACCGTTTGCTTCATCGCCGCTTCATACTTTTTTAAATGAATTTTTTTTGCTTTTATAAACCTGTACTCGAATCTTTGAAAACGACAGATATACCCGGTTATTTCATAAAAAGGGGAATAAAACAACTTTCGACATTGATGCGTATATTGTGGTCAGAAGAAAATGTTTATAATTTTTCAAGTTTATGACCGGGACTTCACACAGTAAGTAATGTTGAAAATAATTAAACACGCATGCAAAATAAAAAGTTTGAATAACGTTATTCGGACGTTCTTAAATTATCTTTATACATTACCTTTGCATGCGATTAAAAAACTTGTATAAAAAATTGAACTGTTCCGGGATTCGAACCCAGTAAAAAAAATCGGACAAGGTTAAAAACCTATTCTAAGTGCGTATCCACTCGCCTGGTCTGGACATATCATTTATCGGGGAAATTTAACAGAGTATTCTTAGATTTCAAAGGTATTAAAAAAAATTCCAAAAGTTTACACAATTCGGAAATGGCAGTTTTCAGGAAATTGTCTGACTCTAAACATTAAGATTAAATTAATTTTGTTTCAAGGAGGCAGTTTTTCACAACAATGAGGATTCCCCTTTTATAAAGCGTGAAATCTGCCTCATTTCTCTGTGTAACCATTTCCAAATCTATATCATGGTCTTATAAAAGTTATTACAAACTTTCCAGATAAAATGCTAAACTTCTTTATGTACAACGTTGCATACAAAAAAGATTTACATATAATTCTGTTACTTTGATTTTTCTTTATATGCAACTCCTTTAGGTAAAAATAGCATTGGAACTGCAACACCTTCTTTGTCGTGAATTATTTCTGCAATTATGAATATGATAAATATCTCTAGCAATGTATTTACTTATCTGAGAGGAAAATATAATCAAGTTTCATCTGAAGAACCAAGTAACTCATTATGTCATAATGATAAAATCTAATCCATCATTCAGAAAGCAAAATAAAAGGAAAGTATGTTTTAAATAGTAATGAAAAAAAATTATTTGTTACATGACTTACCTAATATAGGCTTTTTAATTAGAATTTTTTTTATAGTTTTAAAAACCCATCGATCATATGCGCAAGCACACACGCACACCACACCACACGCACACACACACCCACCCACCCACCGTATGGCGATTGAAAGGAAAACTCCCAGTATGACTTGTGTCATTTTCTTTTATTAGAAATAAAAATGACTAGAAAATACAACAATGAAAAATGATATTACAAATACGAATTGAACTCAAAGCATTAAATAAATAAACTTACATGTCACATGACACAAAGAAGACAAACCAATTATACAAATATGTAATTAAATATTTTTAAAATACCACTAAATAGAGCAAAAAGATGGTTATCAAATAGACCAAAACTGAATTAAAACACGTTCACATAAACATGTGATGTTTGAGTGTTTTATTTAAGTGTTTTCAGAAGGCCCAAGGAATTGCGATATTATTAAACCTCAATATGATTCTACTATATACCGCGTTATCTGATTGGTTCTAGACAATCACGTGCCAGGGCAATAAAACTTCATATTTCCTGTCATATTTTTCATCATATTCCATCCCTTCGGAAGCAACATGAGTTTTCATTCCATGTGCATAAAAAAAATCCCGAGGATGAGCATACGATGTCACCAAACAATTAATTCTTACAAAATATTGGATTATATCAACATTTTAAGTCCTTTTTGCATCAGAAAACTAACATAAAAAGAAACCAACCTGTAAACATTCACTAATTTTTACTTTACAAGAGTTAAAAACAATCAAATGATGTATTCTATATAAGCAACCTATAGTTCGATATAATAAATAATTTAGTGCATGAAGGTTCAGGCGTTGCCCTCGGGAAATATGATTTTTCCTGGGGGAATAAATCTTTTTATTATACCTCAATATGATTATTCTTTATAACGCGTCATCTGATTTGTCTAGAGAGTCACGTGACGAGGTGAACAAAACGTCGTGTCGCATGGGGAATAAATATCGTGTCTCACGTCTTCGGATATCTCGGGATTTTTCATTCCAAAGCCCTCGGGATATATGATTTTTCTTGGGGGAATAAATCTTCATATTTCCCTCACCATCATGCAATAAATGTATAATATCTCCCTCACTATCATGCAATAAATGTATAATATTGACATTTCAAAACTGCTTTATACATGAAAAAATAGTATTATGCAAGGATTTGTCTTACCAAGAATACAGTTGAAATATTTGAACCATTCAACATATATGGGAAGCGCAGATATATAAATGTAGCATGAAGATTGTTGTTACATGTGTTTATTTTTTACAACAACAAGAAGAAAACTGTGTGTGTGTCAAGCATTGAACTGTTTGTATCTATTTAAAGTTTAATTTTTTTCGACGTTTTCAAAATCTGAGTAATAATTATTAAGAGGCGTATCGGCATCATTTGGTATATACGCTGACTTAATTGGCATTAACAAACGTTCAGAGCCTTTCCACTTCACTATTTCCCGTATAGTCGAGGAACTTATCTTCTTTACCATTTCTTTTGCTAAACAGTTTTTACAGGACTTAAACCAATCCAAAAATTTATAAGTTTGATGCATATGAAACTCTTTTTTCTTTGAATACATTACAACCATTGAATTGAAATAAATTTCCATTAGTCCTACCCGATTACCGTTGATAAAAACTGGATCGTCGTCTTCAAAAGGTATGTTATATTTATTTTTGTAAAGAATTAAATAATGAAACATTTTTCCGTTTCTCATTTTAGAGTACATATCCTGATAGATAAATTTCAACCGGGTTAATACAGCTATTAAAGCAAGGCAATCAGTGCTGTTTACGTTTATCGAAGAAGTTGCGTCAAAACACCTTTTATTTTTAGCATTTTTTAATGTTGTCTCATAAGAGAAACAACTTCCTTGGCAGGAATCTTTACGATTATCAATAACGTTTTCAATTGCATTTAAACCTTTTGCAAAACCTTCGGAATAAAATTTACTTAAATTCTTATGTTGATTTATATAATATTGACTCATAATTACATCAAAATCTGCCTGAGATTTGATTCCTGAAATTTTAACAAACTGTAGCATTGCACCTAGAAATTCTTTTTCCATATTCAATACACAAATATTCATTCTATTAGTGTTTCTGAAGTTCTTCATTCTATAATTACATTTATGTTCCAAGGAATCTTTCGATAAAAGAAAGGGTTTAAAGTCCAATACAATTTTTAAAAATAGAGATGCAGTTATATCTATGCTAACTGAATTTTGTTTTATATTCCAGATGTACGGGCGTTTTTTTGAGTGATTAAAAAAACGGAGTAAAAAATGAGTCGTTATATTCTTTTTATTTGCACAATTTAACGCATGCGTGCCAAAATGTTTTTCTATTTCTAGCAATAACCATATTAATCCTTTTGCGGCAATTTTATGAGTAAAACTTAACGATACGGTAGCATGATTGCAAATTTCGTGCAAATTCATGCGCCTTATCAAGAGAGTTTCCGTTGCCAAAAATGATGCAATCGCATCGTAACTTTCTGCTGCAACATCTATCTCAGTCCAAGGTTCCTGGACTATAAAATCTTTACCTAAGACAATCAAAACCAGTTCTCTTATTTTGTCCTTTTTTTTAAAACATGGTGCATTATCAACTAATAACTGAATAAGATTTTTGCCATCACGAGTCTTTGTCGAAAAAGACATCCCAAGTTGTCTTAGAAAACGAAAAGCTATGTAATTACCTCCAATTACCGATCTGTGAAGAAAATTGTATCCATTTGCATCTACACAATTATCTAATGATTTTGAAAAGATATGAAATTTCCTGAAATCAAAATACCGCGACATCCAAAGCGTTCTTCTTTCGTCTTGAACAATATCATGCAATATTGCTTCACCGGTGATTTTAGAGCAGTTGTAGCCCATTTTCGGGAAAAAAATAAATAGTAATGGGTTAATTTCCGGATGTTTAAGCAAATTCTTCAAAGATTTAATGCCGTAGGTATACATATATTGATTGTACTCATAAGGAAAATTATTAGAAATGATACCTAATTGATTAGCACTGTTTTTCTGTATACTAATATTTACATATCTTCCAATATTAGGCAGAATAATATATGAAACCCTGTTTGAATTTTTTAATATCAGATATGTCAGATATTCATGTGGGATAAATATTTTCATTCTGTAATAATCGCAACCTACATCTGCAGAAAAAAGATATATGTTACAGTGATTAACAGTTATTACATTATTTTTGTAGGGAAGTGGTGTATTTCTAAATGCAGAATCGAAAATGGTACCGTATATGTCTAAGCTTGTACTAACACTTGCGAAATTTGTCGCTAATTTAAGATAAAAATTAAACAGATTAATATTTCCATTCTCACAAGCATAATGCAAAGGTAATTTTCCATATTTATCTTTGTAGAAAACCTCTGCAAGTAACTTGCGTTTAAGATAAAGAAATAAATACTCGTCGTTCTTAATGATTTCTTCAGTTGTTTCGTCATGAAACCGAACACTCATAGCCACATAATGGCTTATTGACATATTCTGTTTGTCAAATACAGATTCAGAATATCGAAAGAGCAAATCAGATAAAACTTTATTTTGGCGACATATGGCTGCAGAATGAAGAGGAGTAGAGCCGTTTAAAGATCTTGTATCAAACCTAGCTCCATCTCTTTCCAAAAAAGCTATCATGTCCCTATTCCCAGCACAACAAGCATAATGTACGGGAGTAGAGCCATTACTGTCTCCTGCAGTCCAATTCCATATATTTTTACTATGTCCGAAATCATATACATCATTATCCCAATAATACGCTAAGTAGTGTGATAAAGTTGTGTTATAAGGGCACATGTTTTCTAAATATTCTTTTCGTTCTTTTTCATTAAAATCAATGACATCTATTCTTCTTTTATTATATAAACATCGATCTAAAATGTTGATACCTTGTTGAATTAAAAGTTTGAAAATTTCTGACCTTTTAAACTTCAACGCAGTAAATATGGGTGTTCTACCCCCAGATTCTCGACAGTGCAAGGTATTATTGCTTCTTTTTAATAATATCCGAATAATATCTGTATGTCCGTTTTGTATAGCAATTTCCAAAGCTGACTCGCATTTTAAAAAGCGTCGATCATCTAGAAATACAAAGTTAACCATTTGCAAATTCTCGCCTGAATCAGTAGCTTGAAGTCGAGTCTGATGAAAGGATGCCCAGTATTGCTTTGAGTTGCAGGAAGGACACGAATCTTCCGCGCCATGATATAGAAGTAGATCCACAATGTCAGCGTATCCATTTTTTGCAGATAAATAAAGTGCCTGATTCAGGCTAGTGATAAAAATGGATTTAAATTTCAGTAAGAATTCTTGTACAATATGTGTATGACCATTCTCAACTGCCAATAGGAATGAATTCGACCCGAACGATGTTTGATGAGACACATTAACGTTGTGTCGTAGAAGAGTCAGCACAGTTTCAAAGTGTCCGTTTTGAGCGGCAATGTTTAATAAACTATACTGCCAAAATGCATAGGTTTTGCAAAAGTGCAACATATCAACAGTTTCGTTGATATATTTTGGACCTAACCGGGTAAAATTCACATCTGCATGACTGTCAATTAGAGCTTTTAAAGATCTATGATTTCCAAAAGCAGCGGCGGCATATGATGCCGTTATGTTTCCTTTGTCAGATTCATCCACTGATCGTAAAGAAAACAAGTCTAATAAAAGTAACATGGCTGTATAGGAGTTCAATTTAGCTGCTGCTTGATGAAGGATGTATACATCAGAAAACTCGTTGATATGGTTTTTACTGTTTTGTAAGAATTCATATTTGATTTCCTTGTCTGACGAACAAGCTGCATATGATGCTAGATCAACAATGCTGATGTTAGTAAACGATCTTTGTTGTCGTAACCTATTCAGCAAATGCTTTGCAAACAAGCGGCATCCATCTTTCTTAGACACATAAAACTGTTCAGTCTTTCTGGTATTGTCTGTCAGGTAGGCTGCCAAACTTTTGTGAACAAGTGATATTTTACCATTTGCTTGGCGAATAAAATGACTAAGTTCCTTGCCTATAATTGATAAAACATCAACTATTTCATCATTTTTCAGATCAGCAATCGTTAAGAGCTCTTCAACATATAATGGTTCCATTGTAGAACATAAGACTTGAAAAACCTTTATAACAGTTTTAAAAACGCCTCGATCGCGAAATATTCTTTTTAATTGGTCTTCAAATAAATCTTCAAATGTTGTGTAACTACCCCGTAAAGACACATCGTTTTGTAACCATTCAATCAAAACGTTCCTCAGAAGTAACATATTCCCTTTTGTATATTTGACAGCTTTTGAAATTGCTGTCGATACATCACCAGTTTTAAAAATCCGTTTTAGGTGATTTTGCTCAGAACGAGATAAGTTATTTATCTTGCTATTTACAAATCTGTGAGCGTCTTTTATGTTGTTTTCATCTGTAGGTCTTTTTTCGATGACCAGAAGTTGAGTACGAGCTATCCTTATATCAGAGGTATTCCTGGACGTGAGAAAAAATTTAATGTTTTTTGGAAAATCGGGTAAACGTTTCCAAAGTAAATTAAAAATATTTAAGTTACCATGTTCAATACATTCATCTAAAGCATCAATGACCACGATATAAGTACTGTTAACCATGTCTAAATCATTCAATGCTTTCAGAACTAAGAAGTCGAGGCAACCCTATGGATCTTCTTCACATCCGTCATTCTCAAAATAAGTTTTAAATCTGGAATTCTTTTGCAAACTTTGAAGAAAACCAGGTACTCGTTTTGAAAAGCCTCCAGCTAAATTCTTTACAAAATTACCAGGGAAAAGAGTCTTTCTTGAATAAAAGTTACAAATCTGATATACAACAATATGTTGATAGATCTCATACCTCGGAAAACGTATATCACTCTGACAAATTAAATGAGCTACAATAGCTGATTTTCCATACCCCATTTCTGCTAAAAACAACACTCCACGCAGGGAGAAGAACATCTTTTCGTCCAGCTTGTTCAAGAGCCATTCCCGACCTACCAGTTTTGTCATGTTGAGATCGGTAGAAGTCCAAGTCAATGTCCATGGTGAAAGGATGTTCATATGTTGCATTTTTACATACCAACACGTTGTTCTCTACAAAACAAAAAGTTCATTTGAAATACCAAAAAATTTATTGTTTAGTTATGTATCAAAAACATTGTTTATTTTATAGGTCTTGTTAGCTATTGTATAATCTACCGATTTGTTTTACCTTGCGCACTGTCGTTACTAATAAACGTCCAAAAAAGAATTGCGACAAAAAATATTAAAATTGAGAATTGTAATGTTTGTTCTCCATCTGATCTTTTTTGATCTTCACAGATAGATAAAAAGTCGTTTATATCCGCTTCACTTATTTTCCGTACGCTTCTGAAAGCAGTGTATACTTCGATTTCTGTGAGACTATGCTTGTCTTTCATAAGTAAATCTTTAATATCAATCGATGTTGTTGAAATGCATTGAAATCCTTTCAAAGAAGGGTGTTGGAAAAAATGTAAAAGATTCGATATGGCTTTTGTAAGTTCCTTTTTAGACATTTCAAATAAATCTGTATGAGCAAAATCAATGTTCCGAACATTGCGAACTGCATCTAAACGATTCTTATCACCACCAATCACAAAATATCGGCAATTCTGCATTATGCATATATATTTCCTGTTTATGTTTTGTATTCAACCCGTAGCTAAGGCTTGTTCTTTAAACCAGAGTACACGTAGTACACTAAAACGCCCAAACTAGGATGTATAAAGTTTAAATTGAGTATGATGTTTGTTCTGTAGTAATGCCATTGTGGCGAAATCGAACAAACGGCCTCTGCTAAGCAGCTTACCAGGGAAGAAAAAATAATTTCCAAGTATATCTGGATGCACAAACAAAATTATCGAAAGCATATAAACTTCTTTGAAAACATAGACGCTAGAAACTGGCCTACTATTGCTTGCACATTGACAATAGTCATTGAACTCGCATGACAAACGTAAAAGACGCCCAAAGCAACTTGCCCTTGATGGTATCGAGATGTTTAGCAGCATTAGCTGAAACCATCTTGATGCTGAAAACACATACAAAGACCAACTTAGACAAGATGTAAGAGTTCAAGTTAATAATTCAATGATTTGTTGGTTTGTTATTTCCTTCTCTCTGCTTTTTTATTCGATTGCTGTAGTTTGGTTATAGTTAATACATGTACAACACAAATCAAGTAACCTAGAAGTTAAAGTTTGGAAACGTGCCATAAAATTTGCTTTATTTCAAATTCAACAGTGTGGGGTTTTCTTTCGGTGCCATTAAAATAAATGAAGTTAAGGTGCTTTTTGATTTAACCGAAATAACGTTTACAAAAACTACCCAGAAACAAAAACCAACTGGAAGGACAATAGAAAATTCAACAACTCCAATGATTATGAAAAATATATAGTTGTATAATTATGTTGAAGAAGCTTTCTTTAGAAGTAACACCTTGCTTTCAAAACATAAACAGAAGAAAGTATTTAATAAATATGTTGTATCCTCAGTCGCAAAATTCATCGGGCTACTGACGAGTTTTCAGCCTTCACTTAAACAATGAGCTGCTTTCTTTGGCGATTCATACGGGATATGAAAAGGTGGCGACATTGCAGACAAAATGTGATTTTTTCTGCATTGATCGCTAACTTTATAACCCGCACGAATCATCAAAGAAAACATTTTAGTGTTTATATTTACATTTTTCTTTTAACAAATTAACAAATTTGTCGTAAAAAGTAAGAAAAATAAACTAAATTATTGTTAATGTACATCAGTACGTTAGATAAAAGAAACAGCGAAATCGTCTTCTATGGGAATTTTGACATCATCATGATTATTTCGTGCAGTCCGTGATTTTTCTTAGATTGCTGAAGGTTTCGACCAATCGATAAACAGTCCTGTCATTTTATACAGAGGTATGAATTACAATCAATTTCCATAGGAAAAAGGGGGAATTAATTTATACCTTGTGGGTGTAAATATTTGTTTTTGTCCTTCTGTCCTCTGGTTTCATTTTTTCATTTCTAACGTTTTTCATTACGTTTCTGTCCTCCTTCTGACCAGGATTATTTTTTCGTATACTTCTTATATCTCGGCACTCGACAGGAATCAGATATATTCAACCTTTTCATTAGTAGTTTTGGTTTTACATTTGAAAACTGTATATGATTTCTAATTCTTTTCTTTGCTATTTTTCATTTATTTGGTTATATGTATCAGAAAAACTATCTGCCCTTTCACATTTCTACTGTTTATAATTATTTATCTGTAATTTCTTTTTTAAATATTCTGAAATTATACCCGAGTCACTGTTCTTTTGATTTTTTTTTTATGTTTACGAAGGATGTTTGAGTTGTGACTTCGAAGTTAAAACTAGATGCTGTCATTAGACAGTGATACCCGCACCAAGTGTTTACCTCTAAATAACATTCTCTAGTACCGGTTTTAGTCAAAAAGAAGGCCTCATGCAATTTCCGGTACTTTTTAAAAATTATGATTTTCATAAATGATGAGATCACATCCCATAATAAATATATTACTTTTATGTACAATTTGGGTTTGAACTGTTTGCATATGAATTTTAAATTAATCAAAAATCTAAACATTTCATGTCATAGAAAGTATGGTCTATATAATTATTACAAACAAAATTAAACCATGCCCATGCCCCTCCCCCCCCCCCCCCCCCCGGCTGTTGCCTGCTTTATTTATGCTTTTGTGTGCCAACATCATCGTGTGCGTGGATTTAGAGAAAGGGTGGGGGTGAGAAGTCCAGACCCCCCCCCAAAAAAAAAAATTCATTTATGTAGAAAAATTACCAAAACTAAACCTCGGGCTACAATCCCCCCCCCCCCCCCAGCAAACACAATTATCACTCTGAACCCCCCCCCCCCCCCCTTACCCATGGATACCTGGTAAATAAAAATCAGAATATTTTTATAACAATGAAAGCATGTACATCTAATTGCAATAAAGAATATTGTAAACAGTGCAAAATAAATGTCATATTGCGCAATGGTTTTCACTGCAGGACTGCTTTAACGATTTTAAAAGGTGGTATCAGACACATGTCGATATTTATGTGGATAAAAGTGCGTTATTTTATATTATATGTAGTTATATGCTAAAATAACTTTCACTGTTTTAGAATTAAAAAAAATTACAATGAATATTTGGGCAAAAAAATAAGTTTTAATTTTTTTTTGGAAACTTAAGGTAAAAATAAGATAAGCCCCAGCAGGATTCAAACTCTCTACTTACAGACACATTGTTAACGCTCTAACCCATTGCACTATGCTGTTAGGTAACATTATTTTGGGGGGAAATATTACATTTTATACTTTGATTTTTTCGTTCAGTAAGGAGTACATCACAATATATAGGCGTCCCATACCACCTTAAAGCTGAAAATTGTGCTTTACATGATTAATTACCTAATAAAATTGTGCAAGGGGTTTTAAAGAATAAAGTTGTGAAAATACATGCAATATGTTACAAGTAAATGATCTTTGTCCGAAGTTACGTATACAACACAGGTCTACAGGTTGCATTAGCAGGTACTAGTTTTACCCTTTTTTACCCGTTTTTACTCTTTGGTTAGATGGGTTTCACGTGGTGTACATGCATCTGTGTTTTCGGTATGCAGAATAGGATTAATTATCATGAATAAATGTTTCTTTTGTGGTGATCAGCTAAAGGAATTCATATTGTGCTCTAATTGGATTATCATTATAATGTTGACCAATATAGGTAAGTATATACATGTAGTAGCGCAATATTATGAGACACCGGTATACAAAACGTACAGTTAAGTTTTAGTTTCACTTTCTAAAATGTGATCTCCCTTTTCCAGCATACTGTATCATACTGTAACATTTTGTATTAAATTTGGGTATTAAATATCATGTTTATATGAGTTATAATCGGGAGGAAGGGGAAGGGGCCTTAACCGTTCCCCATCCTCAGGATGTGTGGATTAGGTATACATTTCTAGTGAGAATGAAGGCATGCTGCATCTTCCCCCCCCCCCCCCATTAAACCCCCATTAAACTCCCTTCCCCATCATCATACACCAGTAATAGAAAAAGAGTTAATGACTGTAATTTTCTTTTATTTTGATTATTCTTTTTTGTCAAGAGATATGTGGTATGTCAAGATTTATGACTCATGAAAATTTGTGCATTTTAATCCTGACTGTTAACAAATACACATGTATAATTATATATAAAGAAAAATACATGAGATATTATACTAGGGATGCCAATCAATTGCAGAATTGCCAATCGGTTATTTATAACTCATTTTGATTGATTAATTTGTTAATCATTATGAAAATATAGACATTTCTAAATACCTGTATAACATATTATCAATATTTTTTGAAGATTGATTTTGTAACTATTAACAACTTATTTAGGGCTCCACTCTGCAGATGCCCTATAGTTATCATTCTGTCCAATTCCGCTGATCATGTCAAGATATATTTAAGACAAATTGGCCCTTGCCCCTTGGGTCATTCCCCCTAACCCCCCACCCCACCCAGAGTTGCTTTTAAACCACCACCACCCCCCTCCTCTGAAATAGGGAATGATAATACATTTTAATAATTGTTGAGATCCCCACCCCTAAACCATATTCATTCTTGCTCCTTGTGTCATTGCACATCAATTGGTACATGTATATAGGTTATACCCTCTTTGAGATGCCCAGTGACTTTCCAGAGTTAGAACTAATCAAGTAACCTATCTTATTCATATGTAGTGTAATTCCTAGCCCTAGCCCAATGATGACCCCAGTGCTTTGTTTTTTACAGCAAGGTTTTTGTTGACAGACTTTATAATTTCGACAATTATATATAACATTTTGTTTATCTTTAAGATTAAAATGCAATTCCCAAAATCTCTTTATGTACATCTGACATCATACAGAAAAAAACAATCAAGAAATGATTTTGCTACTGTAAAAATGTGAGAAGAGACTCTGAATCTCCCCACCCACCTGCCCCCCGAAAACATGAATAGTCGAATATTTTTAAAATATCCTCAAAATCATCGAAATCCCCGCTCCTAATCCATATATATTTTTGTTTCTTGAACCATGACCATGTCAAGGCAAATCTTTTTGTGGTATTAGTAGGTCACGGCATCTGGGGGTCACCCTAACCCCACCCCACCCTCCCAAAATCAAAAATGATCAAATAACTTGAAAAAAATGCTTGTGATCCCCACCCCTAAAGCATATATATTCTTCCTCCTTATGCATCTTATGGTACGTTATTTCAATCACAAGAGATAAGAGGAGGTCCAGGAATTAGGTTTTTTATGGGACGGAACATCATTTTGCAGATAGCATTGACCCTCAGAATCAAATTTATATTTCTAAAACCTTATTGCATATCTATAGCTCAGCCCCTATTATATCCCTATAAATGATGTGGCTATTCATTAAATCATGAGAGGAGTTCTGGGAAGTAGGTTTTTTCAGGAGTGATAAACGTCAATTTTCAGCTACTATTTGACTCCCTGGATGAAATTTAAATTTTTTAAACCTTATTGCATGACTATATGACAGCCCCTATCATACCCCAAGATATGATGTGGCTATTTATTAAATCATGAGAGGAGTTCTGGTAAGTAGGTTTTTTTTAGGAGTGATTTTTTTAAAACCTTATTGCACATCTATAGGACAGTCCCAATCATATCTCAAGAGATGACATAGCTACTGCATAAATTGTAAGAGGAGTTCTGGGAACCATATTTTTTTGGCAAAAAAACGTCATTTTTTTATGCCCACAGACCCCCGTGATAAAAACAAAAATTCTGAAACATAATTACACGTCAACATGACACCCCGAAGCATATCCTATAAGATCATTAGGCTACTGCAAAAAGAAATTGACGTTTTTTGAAACCAGACTTTTTGTAAAAAAAAAAAAAACGTCATTTTTCAGCCATTTAATGACCCCCCAGGACAAAATTGAAATTTCCGAAACCTTATTGCGCATCTATAGGACACCCCAAAACATATTCCAAGAGATGATTTTCTACTGTTGAAAATGTAAAAGGAGTTCGAGGAAGAAGGTTTTTTGTCAAAAAACATCATTTTTTACCAATTATTTGACCCCCAGGACTACCAGAGAATTTTTGAAACCTGTTTACAAAACAACATGACACCCCAAATCATACTCCAAGAGTTCAGTTTGCTGGTTTATAAGATGTAAGAGCAGTTTGAGAAAGTAAAACGTGACAGACGGACGGACGGACAGACGGACAGACGGAACATGGTAACAACAATATACCCGAACTTTCTTTAGAAAGTGCGGGTATAATAAGGGTAAATATAACTTAATTCATAATCATAGATGTCAGAGCCAGAGGTTTTTACAGGAGACAAAATTACATGTACTTTTGAAATTAACTAACAATATTTTATATACGGATGTGAATGACAGATGCTGTAAAAATGCATAGTTACGGTTAGTTGCAGTTGTTGTGTTTTGATTTGTGTAGGAGTAGCTAGACGCGGCTGTTTTTGAGAACCGAAAACGTCCAAGCAAAAGATTCAAATGTTTGTCAAAAGATAATGAAATCATCAGATACTTGATAAACCCTAATTGAACTTGATAATTTTAAGGTGAGCTCTGTCGAAAAATCATTTAATGATTAAAAGTAAATCCGGTAGCGTATAGTACTTTGAAACCTAGCTTCGGAACTATTTCGGCCGCCACCCTGCTTGATAACGGAAATGACCCAATGTGGACACACCAGTTAATCTGACCTAACCATACTATACCCCATTGTACGGACTGAGGTTAATCAGATATTTTATCTTGGTTGTCCTTGATTCTCTCAGAGTCTAATTATTGGTTGGAACAGGCCAGAGGCAACATGAAGTTCATTTCATTAGTATTTTTCATCGTCACTTTCTTTCGATTTTCAAGTGCTTTTTTACTTGACGGTGTAGATGGTAAGGTCTTTTTATTAATTTTACGATATGTAATTCTGAATCCAAATATTCATGATATTTCTTCATTTCGATTTAAGTAGATCTAGAAAGGGAAGACTTCTTTTTCAAGATGTTATAATGATTATTAAAAATCCTCTATTTTTCTAAATTTAATTTTAAATGACTAGTATATAATATATCCCATATATGTCAATTTAATGTAATATTTTGTGCTTTTTATTGCTCAGTTATTTCATATTTCCCCTAAATTACATTCTTAGGAATTTTTTCCTTTTATAAATTCAATTTTTCAAATTAAGTTTCTGAAAAAAAAGTTAATTTAAGGAAATTTACTTTAAAGACTGCCAAGATGACCCGACCCTGAAATGTTGGTATTATGACGACTTTCAGTGCAAAGGGGTCTATGAGGCGTTCGCTAGATCTCACTGTCCGCTCAGGTGTGGATACTGTCCAGGTAAATATAATTGGACTTCATACTTAGTTTTCTTTTTTCTTTTTAGTATCATAAATGTGATTTATTTCAACCTATCAAAAGTGATAAAGCTGAGGGAAAAATGAGAAAATTAACTTATGATTTAACAACTTTTTTTAAAAACACGAATCGTGGATGATATTATTATATAAACATGTATGTTCAATATTAGTATTGCGAGTAAATGTTTTGTTTAGCATTTTTACTACCTCATTTACCATTTATTAATCCTTTCGTGTTCAACTTGTTCTACATGTTCAAGTAGAACATTTTGTTCAGTTAAAAATACTTATTTGATTTGATAAAAAGAAATTGTTCCCCCTGTTCGAGTTCTTGAGTGTAGACAATGTACAAGATAGTATGTACACGGTGTCTAGCTGTGAAGTTTTTCGCTGCTGATCATCATGTGGGTGAAATGGTCTTTTAAAATTAATGCACATCAACAGAAACAACAAATACTAAAAAGTTCATTTGACAATGTGCAATGTAGGAAAATCGGCACCATGTGAAGATAAGAATCCAGATTGTGCTGAGTTTGGACAAGATGTGTGCGGAAACTCAAATTTCCAGGGATACTTAAGGGAAAACTGTCGCAAATTCTGTGGATATTGCACAGGTAAGAAATTTGAATCAAATTTACTGAATAACAAATCGCAATTAATTAAGATAAGAATGGTTATTGAACCGATCTGGGACTCTTATATAGCGTCTACTACTTCCACAACGACAAGGGCACCAGTGACGTCATCAAAGTCAACGACAGCGCCATCTACAACAACAACGAAGGCAACGACGCCACCTCAAACCAGAGCACCCACGACGCTGCCCACTGGCGCAGGTAAAACTGTCAATACTAAGCGGATCTAGAGAGGACCAGGGGGTTCGGATTACCACCAACCAACCTTGGAAAATTCAAACTTATTTAATCCACACAGTAAAGTTCCCGAAAAAAGCATCTCCCCCTTTGGAAAAAAAATATCCCTCGGACCCCCACCCACCCACGGGGGAAACATTTCTGGATCCGCGAATGTAGATCGAGAGGAGTAAGTTGTCGGTCATCATCTTTGCTAGCACAGTGTTTTTAATACGCTACACTTAGCTCAGAAAGTCAGAAATACAATTAATTAGCAACGATGGTCATATTTATTTAATATGTCTTTGAAACAGCTTTAACTCAATGCAGTAAATAATTTGTGATGCAACTCGCGTGATAGAATAGTTGACACTCCATAGGCATTTTAAAAAGGAAGAGAGGTTGTGTGTAAAGTTGAAATATCAACCTTCATCCGTCGAGTAGTCTATCTTAAAAGATCTTTTTGTTTGGTGTTTGTCTTATGGTCAGAAAATTCATGGGGAGTCGACTTTAAATGTTTTCATTTTTTAAAGTGACTTGAAGATACAAAGTGGGAAGCCAGGGCCAATTGTCTCCCACCCACCCACCCACCCCCCCCCCCCAAAAAAAAATATTAATATACATGTATATATTGTATATGTCTGCATTTCAATTTTATTGAAAGGAAAGTGTGCTGAAAATTAATTTGCAACAATAAATTGATAAATATTACATAGATTGTCGAGACGTCAGGGACGATTGCCAAAACCATCTTCACGCATGTACCGGAGTCTTCAAAATGTGGGCCATCAAAAACTGCGTGCGCAGCTGCGGATACTGCATAAGTACTTTTTAAAACTTATTTGTTTCAAGTATTATTTATCTAAAAAGTAATATTTTTAAAGAAAAAAAGGAATGTTTACAGTATAATTTCAATTTACACAGATTCTCCCCCGTGTGAGGATACGGTAGATTGTGTTCATTTGCCAGCCACCCTTTGTACCGATCCAGTGTTACAGGACTTTGCAAAAACGTCTTGCAGAAAATTCTGTAAATTTTGTAAGTACTGTATTGTTATTTCTTACATACAACAAAAAAATCACAATTGTTGTTAAGAATTGATCAATGCAATATATCTTTGTAGGTAATACTGACATGCCACAATCTGTTAACATGACAACGAAACCCGTTGCCATGACAACACAAAAAGCGTCAATGGCGGCGACAACAACAATGGGAATAAAGGTTCCAACAAAAGTTGTCTCTACTGTATCATCGGCCAAAGGTATTTCCTTTTTTTCATATTAGTTTTCAGTTTTGAAACATTCGAAATGCATATCAATATGCTTTACATTTATTTTATTGATCTATTTTTGTTATTTTTTTTTATATTTTACAGATTTACCAGGAGCTGGTGTGTTGGGCTAATTATCCATTCTTTTTGTTTTTTATATTTGCTATATCCCGTCTTTAACAAAAAATCAGATGAGTTTCAATAAATGTGTCTTTAATTCACCTTTTGTTTGTTAATATGGAGAATGCACTTATTATAAGACTAGCCTAGATAAGAACAAAATATCTGCAAAAAGTGTACATATAAGAGAATAAAACAAAACAAAATCCCAAATGTGAATTTATTCACTGCCATTACACAAACTTGTAACACAAGGGAAACAATTTCATTTCTATTTTAGAACAAACTATAATAACCCATCTAATGTAGATGTACAACAAAAGCCATCTTCGCTAGCCAAGGGTTTCTGATCCGCGCCGCTCCTCAACAGTTGAGGAGCGGCGCGAATCAGAAACCCTTGGCTAGCGAAGATGAACAAAAGCAAAAAGCCCAATGATCCAAATTGTTCACATGATATGATCAATCCATAATGAAATTCTTCAAGAAAGTTAAAAACATTTGATATTAAGCATTTTCCCTTTTTTCAAATTTGACAAGTACCATATATGAAATTTTAAATAATGAAATTTCTGTAATGCCCTAAATCTGTTCACTGACCCTTGACTTGATAAATAGGCATAGAATTTTAATCACAATTGAAAGGTGACTTTTCTATCAATTTTTGAAGTCTCACATTGTAGGGAAATTGCTTATAACCTTTTTCAATTTATATTGCAATTAAGCTACAATAATAAATTAGAGTTCTTTTTATCATATGTATTCATAGCGTTTATAGTTATTTTCATTATTCTGTATGTATTCTGCAAAAGGGGCATTCACTTTTAGAATTTATTAATATCCTCATGGTATTAAACTAAATAATTGCTACGAGTAAATATTTGTACAATACTTTATATAAAAATATTTAATTCAAGTCAACAGAAAGATATGAAATATTTATAGTTTGGTTTATAGCTGTAAATGGTGATAACAATTGGTGGTAAAGTCAAGTATTTGATGCAAAAATCTATTTAATTAGCTATTTAAGGCAACCACCCTTATTATTATCGGACATCATTTCATTACTCTTTAATAAAACAATTCATGTATTTAAATTATATTTTTTTACTTTCCCAATATTTTACATTTCTTAAACTGCAGATGAAAATGAGAAGAATTTTTTTTTTAGTATTACTTTTATAAAGAATTTGTACATTTGTTTCAGATGTCTTATTCACAAAATGTTACAGTCATACCCATGTATACCCATATAAATATCATTTCATGTATTAAAATTACCATACAATACACATTGTTGAGTACAAAAATTTCAAATTTATACTGGTAAAATACACCATTTATATCCTGGTGGGGTTTTTTATGCAGTCAGTTAGAATTACATTATACTGACCTACATGCAATAAGTGGATTATAAAATCAAAGAGGAAACACCTGAGTTCAAAAACATCTACAGAATTTTATATGTTTTTTTTTTTTAATAATATCTGGCATATGAAGTCTATGCTTTAAGGGGAAAGGGTGAAATTAACAACTTCCATTTTTGAAAAAAAAATTCCCAGTTGACAGAATTACATAGATTTTAAGAACGATGTAGTAATTTTACTATTCAAAAAATTATTTAAGGTTTTGACAAAAGGATGCCACTAGCATTAACTAAAATGACATTGAAACAATATCATATGACATGAAATGGTAAAAATGCATTATGCTCCATCAGTATGTAAATGTACATGTACTTTCCTAACCAATTTAAGTTCGAGTGAAGAAATCTCATAACAATTTAAAAAAAAAAAATAAAAAATAAAGATATACAAAAAAAACTAACAATAAATCTCTTCAAAACAAAACAACAACAATAAAATTGTAAAATCAGCAATATTATGTCTGATCACTTGAAAACAAGCACTATGGAAGCACTATGTTTATAATGTTGTTCATACAATTATTTCTAAAATAAGACCTTTTCAAGGATGCATTATTGTCCAGATTGACAAATTATTGATTGGACACAAAAACCAAATACATGCAACACATTTGTTCATATACTGTAGATTTCCTATTTAATGCGCAGAATTAATATTCAAGTAAAATTGCGAGAGGCAACCCTCACAGATTTTAAAATCTTGCTTTTTTTTTTAGACAGTTTTGAACTATATGAAATTATAATTAAAAATTGGTGCTTAAGATTTTATATCCTAACGATTTGATTCAAAACAACGGAATTGCGGAATTTAAAAGTACTCGCTTGAAATAAGGAATTTACAGCAACTACATAGAGGTCATATATAACATTTTTTCCTGTATTACACAGATTTTGATATGTTTCTCCTATCTAAAAATGTTTATGGATTTCTTTCCAATTTTAAAGAGCATGTATCAACACATTGTTATGGTTACATAAAAAAAGAAATCACATATTGCTGCAACTCAGCAATGTTGTAAAAGAAAACTTCAACAATTCATGAAAAGACATAATATGAAGTACTTGTACTTCCCCAAATTCATTTTCTTTCTATCACATTTGTCAGGCCCATTTTATTGAAAACATTTTGAGCAGAACAACATGGTATAATATTGTATGAAATAAAAAATAATTGAAACTAGAACAGTCATGTAAAAACACTGCAACAATTCAAAAACAAAATTTATGCATATTTTTTTTTCAAATAAAATGAAAGATGTAAGATATGACTATATACCGGTATACACAGAGGATGAAAAATCTGCAAAGGTTTTTAGTTTGTCTTTTAACTATTCCCCCTAATAAATATTCACTTGGTTTTGTTCAACATAACGTGGAGTTCTCCTCTTTCTTTGTCTTCATTTACTTCATAGATGGTACGACCCACTCATAGAGGGGACTTTTGGTTTCCTTAACGCACTTAACAGATACAAACTTCATCAAGTAATGAGGATCCCCAGCCTTATCATTGGTTCCTGTAAAATATAAAAAACAAAATACATTATACTTTAGATTCTTCCCTCATAAATCACATGGAAAAAAAATACTGTTGCCTTTAAACTGCAATAACAACACAAGTAGCAGAAAAATAGACAACACAGCTTCCATGGAAACAAGTTTGATATCTGTCAGGCAAAGGGTACTTAGGATACTGAATAGAAAACACATGTCTACTTGTCAATTTAAGCTCAACTGGGCCAAGTGAAAAAAAAAATATTCTCCAGACAAGGATTTTTCAAAGCGAGGTTTCATGACCTTGTCCTTTGTTCCAAAAAATGGTTTCAAGGTCACTGCAAACACTCTACCTAAGGGCACTATATGGGTGAAGTTTGAATCCAACTTAGCCAAAGGGAAAGGGAATATGAAATAAAACTGATGGACATGCAGACTGATCAATATAGAGTGCTTGCAGAGCAGGGCCCATCTAACTTTCTCACCTGACAAGCGGTCACCACCAAAAGGTTGCTGGCCCACCACTGATCCGGTGGATTTGTCGTTAATGTAGAAGTTTCCTGCTGACTCTCTAAACGTGTCCACTAATTCTTCTCTTGCTACGCTAAAAGGAAAATGGAAACAAATCATTACTATCTTCGATTTAGATCTCCTTTATTTACTTTTTCATCAAAGACTGGAAATGACAATCATCTCTGACAATTACTAATACATGTACATAACATGTATACAATGGTCATAATGGTTTTCTCCCATTTTCAATCAAAAAAGAGAAGAACAAAAAGAAGAGGAAACTAGGATACACAGATTACTGATTTTCCACTGTTTTTATCTTACAAATTATACATTTTTATATTTTACATATACATACGAGTCTTTCACAAATATGGCTCCGGTAAGAGCGAAAGGTGAGGTTTTGGAAGCCATCTGTGCATACTTCAGGTATTCATCATCAGGGTATGGGAATACTGTCAGCACAGGGCCAAAGATTTCCTGAAAGAGACAAATCAAGGGTAAAATGAATCAGAGCCTTGACCAAAGAGAAACAATGCTTTAATTTCATTATATCATCTTTCCCTTTTTAACCATGACTGAAAACAATAGGAGTGGCTTGTACACCCTGTGAATGGTTATATATAATTTTTTTCTTTGTTGTAGAAAACTACTTTTTCCCTTAATCATACAATACTGAATTGAGTAATACATGTATTTATGTGAACTTCGCATAAGGTTTCAATGCAAACAGTTTCATAGAGAAGTATATCTACTGCAATCTTATTTTTAGTCTGAAATATCCGAAATTTTCCTGGCTTTTTAATGATTTTGATATTTTACTTGCCAGGTACCAGCGCCAGTACAAAAACTGGAAATTTGCCACCTCCACCTAGAGGCGGCATTCTTGGCTTGATTTTAAATATTTGCGAGTAGAATCAAATGTTTAACTCACAACTAATTAACAAAACTACAACACTACATGTACTAATCACTATCATTCCATAAACAGACTGTTGAACACATTTTATTGAACTGTCGAGATTTGTTTTGATTTCGTGCATTTCTGAAATCTCACAAGAATATAGGGTCTACTACAATTGTTTTTCAGTGTGACAATAAAAATATTGAGTAGAATTTTATTTCAAGCGATATATTGGTGAGTTTAAATATATATTACTAAAATTGAGCCGAGAATGCCGCTTCCAGATGGAAACAGTGAGATTTCCCGTTTTCGTATTGGCGCATGTTCTGATGTTTTTCTGGCAAGTAAAATATCAAATTCGTTAAAAAAGCTAGGAAAAGATCAGATATTTCGGACTTTATTATTATGTGAAATGACCCCAACCCAAAAAAGGAAAAATCTAAGCAAAAAAAATATCTCCATGCTAAATAACAATCGCAAAAATATTTGTGTTAATAATATATCAAATTTTTCAAATAATCAATTTCAATTGCCTCTTGCATAATCTTATCTTGCGGATCAGAAGTCTCAATTACTGTTGGTTGAATGAAATAGCCTTGACTGAAAAAAAAAAAATCTGAATACTGAGAACAACACAAATTTCTGTGCATATATGAAAAATCGTACATGCTAAGCACTTAATCAGTGAAGTCTATATACAAATCAGCAATATGAATTTACTTTAAAGACTGCCAAGACGACCCGACCCTGAAATGTTGGTATTATGACGACTTTCAGTGCAAAGGGGTCTATGAGGCGTTCGCTAGATCTCACTGTCCGCTCAGGTGTGGATACTGTCCAGGTAAATATAATTGGACTTCATACTTAGTTTTCTTTTTTTCTTTTTAGTATCATAAATGTGATTTATTTCAACCTATCAAAAGTGATAAAGCCGAGGGAAAAATGAGAAAATTAACTTATGATTTAACAACTTTTTAAAAACACGAATCGTGGATGATATTATTAAATAAACATGTATGTTCAATATTAGTATTGCGAGTAAATGTTTTGTTTAGCATTTTTACTACCCCATTTACCATTTATTAATCCTTCCGTGTTCAACTTGTACTACATGTTCAAGTAGTATATTTTTGTTCAGTTAAAAATACTTATTTGATTTGATAAAAAGAAATTGTTCCCCTGTTCATGCTTTTGTGTGTAGACAATGTACAAGATAGTATGTACACGGTGTCTAGCTTTGAATTTTTTCGCTGCTGATCATCATATGGGTGAAATGGTCTTTTAAAATTAACGCACATCAACAGAAAAAACAAATGCTAAAAAGTTCATTTGACATTGTGCAATGTAGGAAAATCAGCACCATGTGAAGATAACAATCCAGATTGTGCTGAGTTTGGACAAGATGTGTGCGGAAACTCAAATTTCCAGGGATACTTAAGGGAAAACTGTCGCAAATTCTGTGGATATTGCACAGGTAAGAAATTTGAATCAAATTTACTGAATAACAAATCGCAATTAATTAAGATAAGAATGGTTATTGAACCGATCTGGGACTCTTATATAGCGTCTACTACTTCCACAACGACAAGGGCACCAGTGACGTCATCAAAGTCAACGACAGCGCCATCTACAACAACAACGAAGGCAACGACGCCACCTCAAACCAGAGCACCCACGACGCTGCCCACTGGCGCAGGTAAAACTGTCAATACTAAGCGGATCTAGAGAGGACCAGGGGGTTCGGATTACCACCAACCAACCTTGGAAAATTCAAACTTATTTAATCCACACAGTAAAGTTCCCGAAAAAAGCATCTCCCCCTTTGGAAAAAAAATATCCCTCGGACCCCCACCCACCCACGGGGGAAACATTTCTGGATCCGCGAATGTAGATCGAGAGGAGTAAGTTGTCGGTCATCATCTTTGCTAGCACAGTGTTTTTAATACGCTACACTTAGCTCAGAAAGTCAGAAATACAATTAATTAGCAACGATGGTCATATTTATTTAATATGTCTTTGAAACAGCTTTAACTCAATGCAGTAAATAATTTGTGATGCAACTCGCGTGATAGAATAGTTGACACTCCATAGGCATTTTAAAAAGGAAGAGAGGTTGTGTGTAAAGTTGAAATATCAACCTTCAACCGTCGAGTAGTCTATCTTAAAAGATCTTTTTGTTTGGTGTTTGTCTTATGGTCAGAAAGTTCATGGGGAGTCGACTTTAAATGTTTTCATTTTTTAAAGTGACTTGAAGATACAAAGTGGGAAGCCGGGGCCAACTGTCTCCCACCCACCCACCAACCCAACCTCCCAACCCCCAGATTAATGTACATGTATATATTGTATATGTCTGCATTTCGATTTTATTGAAAGGAACGTGTGCTGAAAATGAATTTGCAACACTAAATTGATAAATATTACATAGATTGTCGAGACGTCAGGGACGATTGCCAAAACCATCTTCACGCATGTACCGGAGTCTTCAAAATGTGGGCCATCAAAAACTGCGTGCGCAGCTGCGGATACTGCATAAGTACTTTTTAAAACTTATTTGTTTCAAGTATTATTTATCTAAAAAGTAATATTTTTAAAGAAAAAAAAGAATGTTTACAGTATAATTTCAATTTACACAGATTCTCCCCCGTGTGAGGATACGGTAGATTGTGTTCATTTGCCAGCCACCCTTTGTACCGATCCAGTGTTACAGGACTTTGCAAAAACGTCTTGCAGAAAATTCTGTAAATTTTGTAAGTAATGTATTGTCATTTTTTACATACAACAAAGATATCACAATTGTTGTTAAGAATTGATCATTGCAATATATCTTTGTAGGTAATATTGACGTGACACAATCTGTTAACATGACAACGGAACCCGTTGCCATGACAACACCAAAAGTGTCAATGGCGGCGACAACAACAATGAGAATAAAGGTTCCAACAAAAGTTGCCTCTACTGTATCATCGGCCAAAGGTATTTCCTTTTTTTCATATTAGTTTTCAGTTTAGAAACATTCGAAATGCATATCATTATGCTTTACATTTATTTTATTGATCTATTTTTTGTTATTTTTTTTTATATTTTACAGATTTACCAGGAGCTGGTGTGTTGGGCTAATTATTCATTCTTTTTGTTTTTTATATTTGCTATATCCCGTCTTTAACAAAAAATCAGATGAGTTTCAATAAATGTGTCTTTAATTCACCTTTTGTTTGTTAATATGGAGAATGCACTTATTATAAGACTAGCCTAGGTAAGAACAAAATATTTGCAAAAAGTGTACATATAAGAGAATAAAACAAAACAAAATCCCAAATGTGAATTTATTCACTGCCATTACACAAACTTGTAACACAAGGGAAACAATTTCATTTCTATTTTAGAACAAACTGTAATAACCCATCTAATGTAGATGTACAACAAAAGCCATCTTCGCTAGCCAAGGGTTTCTGATCCGCGCCGCTCCTCAACAGTTAAGGAGCGGCGCGGATCAGAAACCCTTGGCTAGCGAAGATGAACAAAAGCAAAAAGCCCAATGATCCAATTGTTCACATGATATGATCAATCCATAATGAAATTCTTCAAGAAGGTTAAAAACATTTGATATTTAGCATTTTCCCTTTTTTCAAATTTGACAAGTACCATATATGAAATTTTAAATAATGAAATTTCTGTAATGCCCTAAATCTGTTCACTGACCCTTGACTTGATAAATAGGCATAGAATTTTAATCACAATTGAAAGGTGACTTTTCTATCAATTTTTGAAGTCTCACATTGTAGGGAAATTGCTTATAACCTTTTTCAATTTACATTGCAATTAAGCTACAATAATAAATTAGAGTTCTTTTTATCATATGTATTCATAGCATTTATAGTTATTTTCATTATTCTGTATGTATTCTGCAAAAGGGGCGTTCACTTTTAGAATTTATTAATATCCTCATGGTATTAAACTAAATAATTGCTACTAGTAAATATTTGTACAATACTTTATATAAAAATATTTAATTCAAGTCAACAGAAAGATATGAAATATTTATAGTTTGGTTTATAGCTGTAAATGGTGATAACAATTGGTGGTAAAGTCAAGTATTTGATGCAAAAATCTATTTAATAAGCTATTTAAGGCAACCAACCTTATTATTATTGGACATCATTTCATTCCTCTTTAATAAAACACTTCATGTATTTAAATTATATTTCTTTACTTTCCCAATATTTTACATTTCTTAAACTGCAGATGAAAATGAAACAGAATTTTTTTTTTGAGTATTACTTTTATAAAGAATTTGTACATTTGTTTCAGATGTCTTATTCACAAAATGTTACAGTCATACCCATGTATACCCATTTAAATATCATTTCATGTATTAAAATACACATTGTTGAGTACAAAAATTTCAAATTTATACTGGTAAAATACACCATTTATATCCTGGTGGGGGTTTTGTATGCAATCAGTTAGAATTACATTATACTGACCTACATGCAATAAGTGGATTATAAAATCAAAGAGGAAAACACCTGAGTTCAAAAACATCTACAGAATTTTATATGTTTTGGGTTTTTTTTTTTTAATAATTTCTGGCATATAAAGACTATGCTTTAAGGGGAAAGGGTGAAATTTACAACTTCCATTTTTGAAAAAAAAATTCCCAGTTGACAGGATTACATAGATTTTAAGAACAATGTAGTAATTTTACTATTCAAAAAATTATTTAAGGTTTTGACAAATGGATGCCACTAGCATTAAATAAAATGACATTGAAACAATATCATATGACATGAAATGGTAAAAATGCATTATGCTCCATCAGTAGTAAATGTACATGTACTTTCCTAACCAATTTAAGTTCGAGTGAAGAAATCTCATAACAATTTAAAAAAAAATAAATAAAAAATAAAGATATACAAAAAAAACTAATAATAAATCTCTTCAAAACAAAACAACAACAATAAAATTGTAAAATCAGCAATATTATGTCTGATCACTTGAAAACAAGCACTATGGAAGCACTATGTTTATAATGTTGTTCATACAATTATTTCTAAAATAAGACCTTTTCAAGGATGCATTATTGTCCAGATTGACAAATTATTGATTGGACACAAAAACCAAATACATGCAACACATTTGTTCATATACTGTAGATTTCCTATTTAATGCGCAGAATTAATATTCAAGTAAAATTGCGAGAGGCAACCCTCACAGATTTTAAAATCTTGCTTTTATTTTTTAGACAGTTTTGAACTATATGAAATTATAACCAAAAATTGGTGCTTAAGATTTTATATCCTAACGATTTGATTCAAAACAACGGAATTGCGGAATTTAAAAGTACTCGCTTGAAATAAGGAATTTACAGCAACTACATAGAGGTCATATATAACATTTTTTCCTGTATTACACAGATTTTGATGATATGTTTCTCCTATCTAAAAATGTTTATGGATTTCTTTCCAATTTTAAAGAGCATGTATCAACACATTGTTATGGTTACATTAAAAAAGAAATCACATATTGCTGCAACTCAGCAATGTTGTAAAAGAAAACTTCAACATTTCATGAAAAGACATAATATGAAGTACTTGTACTTCCCCAAATTCATTTTCTTTCTATCACATTTGTCAGGCCCGTTTTATTGAAAACATTTTGAGCAGAACAACATGGTATAATATTGTATGAAATAAAAAATAATTGAAACTAGAACAGTCATGTAAAAACACTGCAACAATTCAAAAACAAAATTTATGCATATTTTTTTTTCAAATAAAATGAAAGATGTAAGATATGACTATATACCGGTATAAACAGAGGATGAAAAATCTGCAAAGGTTTTTAGTTTGTCTTTTAACTATTCCCCCTAATAAATATTCACTTGGTTTTGTTCAACATAACGTGGAGTTCTCCTCTTTCTTTGTCTTCATTTACTTCATAGATGGTACGACCCACTCATAGAGGGGACTTTTGGTTTCCTTAACGCACTTAACAGATACAAACTTCATCAAGTAATGAGGACCCCCAGCCTTATCATTGGTTCCTGTAAAATATAAAAAACAAAATACATTATACTTTAGATTCTTCCCTCATAAATCACATGGAAAAAAAATACTGTTGCCTTTAAACTGCAATAACAACACAAGTAGCAGAAAAATAGACAACACAGCTTCCATGGAAACAAGTTTGATATCTGTCAGGCAAAGGGTACTTAGGATACTGAATAGAAAACACATGTCTACTTGTCAATTTAAGCTCAACTGGGCCAAGTGAAAAAAAAAATATTCTCCAGACAAGGATTTTTCAAAGCGAGGTTTCATGACCTTGTCCTTTGTTCCAAAAAATGGTTTCAAGGTCACTGCAAACACTCTACCTAAGGGCACTATATGGGTGAAGTTTGAATCCAACTTAGCCAAAGGGAAAGGGAATATGAAATAAAACTGATGGACATGCAGACTGATCAATATAGAGTGCTTGCAGAGCAGGGCCCTTCTAACTTTCTCACCTGACAAGCGGTCACCACCAAAAGGTTGCTGGCCCACCACTGATCCGGTGGATTTGTCGTTAATGTAGAAGTTTCCTGCTGACTCTCTAAACGTGTCCACTAATTCTTCTCTTGCTACGCTAAAAGGAAAATGGAAACAAATCATTACTATCTTCGATTTAGATCTCCTTTATTTACTTTTTCATCAAAGACTGGAAATGACAATCATCTCTGACAATTACTAATACATGTACATAACATGTATACAATGGTCATAATGGTTTTCTCCCATTTTCAATCAAAAAAGAGAAGAACAAAAAGAAGAGGAAACTAGGATACACAGATTACTGATTTTCCACTGTTTTTATCTTACAAATTATACATTTTTATATTTTACATATACATACGAGTCTTTCACAAATATGGCTCCGGTAAGAGCGAAAGGTGAGGTTTTGGAAGCCATCTGTGCATACTTCAGGTATTCATCATCAGGGTATGGGAATACTGTCAGCACAGGGCCAAAGATTTCCTGAAAGAGACAAATCAAGGGTAAAATGAATCAGAGCCTTGACCAAAGAGAAACAATGCTTTAATTTCATTATATCATCTTTCCCTTTTTAACCATGACTGAAAACAATAGGAGTGGCTTGTACATCCTGTGAATGGTTATATATAATTTTTTTCTTTGTTGTAGAAAACTACTTTTTCCCTTAATCATACAATACTGAATTGAGTAATACATGTATTTATGTGAACTTTGCATAAGGTTTCAATGCAAACAGTTTCATAGAGAAGTATATCTACTGCAATCTTATTTTTAGTCTGAAATATCCGACATTTTCCTGGCTTTTTTAATGATTTTGATATTTTACTTGCCAGGTACCAGCGCCAGTACAAAAACTGGAGGCGGCATTCTTGGCTTGATTTTAAATATTTGCGAGTAGAATCAAATGTTTAACTCACAACTAATTAACAAAACTACAACACTACATGTACTAATCACTATCATTCCATAAACAGACTGTTGAACACATTTTATTGAACTGTCGAGATTTGTTTTGATTTCGTGCATTTCTGAAATCTCACAAGAATATAGGGTCTACTACAATTGTTTTTCACAATAAAAATATTGAGTAGAATTTTATTTCAAGCGATATATTGGTGAGTTTAAATATATATTACTAAAATTGAGCCGAGAATGCCGCTTCCAGATGGAAACAGTGAGATTTCCCGTTTTCGTATTGGCGCAGGTTCTGATGTTTTTCTGGCAAGTAAAATATCAAATTCGTTAAAAAAGCTAGGAAAAGATCAGATATTTCGGACTTTATTATTATGTGAAATGACCCCAACCCAAAAAAGGAAAAATCTAAGCAAAAAAATATCTCCATGCTAAATAACAATCGCAAAAATATTTGTGTTAATAATATATCAAATTTTTCAAATAATCAATTTCAATTACCTCTTGCATAATCTTATCTTGCGGATCAGAAGTCTCAATTACAGTTGGTTGAATGAAATAGCCTTGACTGAAAAAAAAAAAATCTGAATACTGAGAACAACACAAATTTCTCTGCATATATGAAAAATTGTACATGCTAAGCACTTAATCAGTGAAGTCTATATACAAATCAGCAATATGAATATTTTCAGACAATCTGTTGCCAGCTATTTAGAGTCGGGCCTGATCTTGTATTTACATGTATTAATGGACCTAAAATGTGATTAATTTTTCTAAAGATTTAATTTGGCATTTTTAATAATAGCCTCTAGATGGTATTTCCGACACAATTAAACCCTATTATTCATAGTCTATAAACCATCACTTGATAGTCAGGTACGAATAATTGAATATGCACATTTCTGAAAATAAAAAATCCTTAAAAAAAACATGCATTAGTAATCTCACATACATGTACAAAAAACACACAGAGATAATTATTTTTAATATACATGTGGTATAAATCATCAGAGGCTAAGAGTATCTTTTTGTTCATAAAATGTACCTGTCATCACATTTCCCACCAGCCAGGATGGAGAGATTTGGAGAATTCTTTGCATTTTCAATGTAAGATTTGATTCGGTTGAAAGCCTAAAAAGGAAAACATCTTTATGTCAAAATTTTTAAAATGAGAAAAATGTGATCAGGTTAATTTAAAAATCAATACAAAGTTAATTTGCTTCTGCTTTTAAAGGTTTAATGACCCTTTGATGAGACAGATAATGCTACCTAAGATAATTAGCTACATGTAATAATAATAGTTCTTTATCAAAATGTCTAGTAAAAAGGCAGTTTCTGTCAAATAAAGAGCTGCATACCAGGTTATTCTGATATATTGTACATTCCATATCTTTCAGAAAATAATAACTTGTCTGAAGCAAAATTTAATTAAAAAGCAGATGAGCCTTAAAATGATATCCCGTATAACAACCTTAACGCTTTTGAAAAGAAAATGTTAAACATATAGAACAGGTACAATCGTTACCATTAGTTTTTTGTATACCACAGAACACAAAAAAAACCTCTTCTCTTAAAACAATGTAGCACAAACCTTATCATCTATCACAGCTGACAAGAAGATTTTGTTGTCCAGGGGTGAGCCCAGTTGGATTTCTTTGAGAATGTCCAGCATTTTCTGTTTGACTTCGGGCCACATTGACTGAGGAATGTACATACGAGAGCAGGCCGAACACTTCTGTCCTCCGTACTCGAACGCCGACCTAACTGTACCAACAGCCACTGATTTCACATCCGCAGACTTGTGAACAAAATGGAAATTCTTTCCTCCACATTCTAAAATATAATCAAGTACTTCTGTGAATCCGTCTTAGTTTTTGCAGGTCTAATTTAGCTAGATCATAATTTACCACCCTTAAGAATCTCAAAACAGGTAAGCAATTTCCACCTTGAAATAATCATTTCATGTAAATGTACCAGTATTTGTGTTATAGTCAAATAAATGTACATTGATATAATTTTGGTACAAAAAAGTCACAGATATTTTTTACAGGTAGCTGAAATATGATAAATAGATCTTGAATAGTGTGTGTCAACTTAAGCATATACATGTAATATCATGTTCCCTTTGACTTCAAAAGTATCATGACCTAGCTCCCATTTCATATGTCCCAACATTACAGATTACATTTCATCATTACAGATTACATTCGATCATTACAGATTACATTCCATTAGTACAGATTACATACATTCTCCAAAGAAATAGTTTGCAAGATCAACAACAGATGATTTTACAGATATTCCACATTTGAATCTTTTGATTTTGTGCAAGGATAACAACACAGACTGGGTATTCGTTTTACCTCCAATCAGCCTTGGATATGAGATGTAGTTGTCTATGTTTTGGGCAACAAGCTTCCAAATTGTTTTAAATGTTCTGAAAAAGTAGTCAAAAAAAGAGATGATCTTTTCTCCCCAGAATACGAAACATTCATGAATAGATACATACCAGCATATGAAAATTTGCTGAAATAATCTTTTCTCCCCAGAATACGAAACATTCATGAATAGATACATACAAGCATATGAAAATTTTTGAATATTTCTATTACCTGACACTGCCAGTGAAGTTTACACCCGCTAAATGTGGTGATTTTGTGATGACATCACCAAATACCTGTCCATCAGCAGGCACAAAGTTGATGACGCCTGGGGGCAGTCCCGCCTCCCTATAGATTTTATACACTGTGTAGTTAGACAGCATGGCTGTGTCCGATGGCTTCCACAGACTTACATTACCCTGGAAAATTATCATGAAAAATTAGATTTCTGAAAAAAAAAAATTACAGTCAAACTTTATTATCTCGAACTAGATGGGACTGTTTAAAAACTTCAAGATATAAGAGTATTCGAGATATCGAGGGTAAAATACTTAAAAAAATAAGTGGTTGGGACTTACAAATCACTTTGACATATCCATTGTATTTGAGATATCAGTGTTCGAGATATCGAAGTTCAAATGTATTATTTTAAACCTGCATGGGCTTTCACGTTGCTGCAGGTTTGTAGCTACCGGTCTGAAAAAATTTGGATGGACGACCTGGGAGCTACAGTGCCTCCCATAGAAAAACACTGTAATTTACGGCGCAAGTTTTGGTCTGATTAATCTTATTTCCTAACATATTGTGTACAAATATTTGATTCCAAAAAATTCAAATATCGCTTAACTTGTCTCTGATATTCTTTTAAACACCATCACCAGCCCCATAAAGTGAAGTGGTGCAGTTTGTTTACATGTAAAAATGGTGACTCTCGATCTTGACATGAATTTAACATACTTCATTTTCCAAGGTCAATTAGCGTGTTTGGGAGAAAGTCTGAGGCAAGTAAAGAGACGATATCGGTGGTAAATTACCTGAAGAATTTTATGGTACTAGTTTTTTTTACAGGATTTGTGTGTAAATAAGGTTAATCAGACCAAAATTAGTGCAATTTTTTGTGCACGATAAATTGCAGTTTTTTACTATGGGAGGCACTGTAGCTCCCAGGTTGTCAATCAAAATTTTTTCAGACTGGGAGCTACAGACCTGCAGCTTGGCTTCCATGTAGACCATGGCTACAAAAATCATGCTGAACAATAGAATGGTCGAAAAAAATCAATATCATTATATATTTTCCTCATCATAAAAAGAAGAAATAAGAACAAAACTGTAAATTGGGAAAATTTTCATAATACATGTAAATAAGAAGTGTGTTTCCTGTTCCAAATAATGAAAACCGACCCTGAAGTTTTTATTTACAACTTTTCTGGAAGTATTCACTTTATTGGTTTTACAATTAAAAACTTTCATCTTGGCTTCTAACAAAAAATTTAAAAAAAAAAAAAAATCCTCTTTTATACTGATCTTTTTTTTCTTCATTTTTTTAAGACTTGAATACAAAACACACAATCAAGTTATTTTCGCCTTACCATTATAGCTGGAGCTGAGCATAGGTGACCTCCAATAGCAGTAAAGTTGAAGGGTGTGATTGCTGCCCAGAAGCCCTAAAATCAAAATTAACTAATTATTGATTGAATTCACACTTTTAAGAACATCATTCATAAAACAAAAAAATTTAAAGTTTGTAATTTTGATACATGTTCGAATGTTCCAATAAATCCGGAATTGGTATGAAAGCTGTTACCTCACAACCCCGGTAGATGGCGGAATTCTTGACGCTTTCACAAGGACTAAGGGGTTGGTATGCTGTAATATCCTGTTTAAAATAGATGAGACAAATGCTAAGAAATAGTCTCTGAATGGCATATCCCCTCCCTATTCTTAGTGTTTTAATATTATAGTGTTTAAATCATGAGATAACTTGCACGTGTCTGAATAATTTAGAAACCAGCAGTATGTCCGGGTGATACAGTGTTTATCAGCTATAAACAAACAAATTTTTAAAATAATGTAGCCCTTTTGGCTTAACTTCGAGGCAATCTTTTAATATTGATTGGCAAAACAACTACCGGTACCAGGAATGCAGTAATTTGAAAGAAAGAATGATCAAAATAATAAAACACTAGTAATAATTGCCAAAATATATTTGGACAATGACTCACGCGAGAAAACTGGCAATTGAATCGTAGGAAATCAATAAGCTCTGCTGCTGCATCTATCTCTGCTTGCCATATATTCTTTGCCTGTTTAATTCACAGAAAAAAAATATGTACGGTACTTTATACATGTACAAACACATATAAAGATTCATTGAAAATCTTTGCGATCAATCAATACTTTGACACAACAATTTTTTATATTAATTAATAATAAAGACTGCTTCATCTTCCTTGAGAATTAAAATTTGTGTGTTACTGGTACACATGAATTTCACCAAATTTGAGCTACCAATTTTGATGTCAACAAAAAAAAAAATCAAAAGAGAAGATATATCAAATTTGTACAGGATATGAATTACATGTATAAACCCATTATAAAATGCTTTCACTATTATTAAAAAATATAAGACAGGTGTATACCAGCAGTTGATCAAACAGAAGATACCTGGCCTAGCATGGTTGTTGCCATGACATCCATCCTTTTCTGCTTGCTGATCATTTCAGCAGCAGTCATGAAGATTTCGGCCCTCTTCTCCAAAGGAGTTAACTCCCATTGTTTTCTGGCCTTGAGGGAATTGTCTATTGCTTTCTGGATGATTTCCTATTACAAACACAGGCACCATACAATTAGTTTTTTTTTTAAATAGTGTAGTTTTGCAAAAAATTACATTTATAATGATACATGTAGTTATAAATGTCAATAATTATTGTCTTTAGACAGCTAAAAACCGTTGAATGGTTGTCCATCGTAAACAATAGGACAAGATTTCTTTGAAAATTTTCATTTACAGTTCTACAACAATGCAGTGAAAAAAATTCTATAGAAATTTAAAACATTTTGAGAAAAGAAAATCAAGTAGATTTCTTTTAAAATTCTCGTTATAAAGAAAAAAGCCTTTCAAAACCTTTAATTCTGAAAAGATGTGTATTATTATCAAATGTATAAAAAGATTCGTTTAATTTAGCACATTAAATAGTACACCAAAAATAAAAATTTAAACAATTTCTACTTTTTAAATTTTTTCTTCAAAAATTTTAATCAGAGCCAAGGTGATGCAAAAACATTTCAGTAGATTGAAGCAAATGGCAGTCAGATTTTGAAACTAGTCATAGAGGATATTTAGGATATTTCTTTCTGTGTTATATCATCATCATTATGTAATAATCTATTCTGGTAAACCCACAATACATGTAATAAACATATCACTTACTGGTGTTGCATAATAAAACTTGGCTGTTTTCTTCTGATGATCAAAAGGCTACCAAAAAATAAAACAATATATATCATATACCGAACATATCTGTTACGCGTGTCTTCTCATACAAGTATTCTTAAAATGAACCCTAATATAAGGTAAATAATAATTTTGAGGATGTCAGAATTTCAAAACTCAGTTACATTAAAGCTTCTTAAAGAAAAATGTAGATTTAAGTAGCAATGATATAAGAGCCTTTACCATAACTTGATATCGCACATCCTTGGTTCTGAACTCTTCGTCTCCAATGACGATGGGAATGTCGGTGGTTGTATCCTTCCATTTGTTCAGAGCTTCAAATAACTGCTTCCTTTCTGGTGAGTCCGGCCCATAGCTGGGCATGGGTTCATTAGCAGCAACAAAGGTTTCAAAGTCATAGTTTTGTATCAAAGAACTGGCACATCTCACATGCTGAAGTCTGAAACAGAGATTTCATGAAATTGACAAATTTGAATGTGGTCATGTTACCACTTACCACTGCCCTCACCACCTCCTCTATGGCATGCCAAATTCACAAAAATGAGCTAAACATAGTTTCACATTTAAAAAATTAGGTTCGACTGTTAACAATAGTTTACGAACCGCAAACTATAGTTAACGATTCGTTAACTATAGTTTTCATCTGTGAAACTATATTTAACGGTTGTAAACTATAGTTTACGAATGATAAGCTAAGTTTATCTGTCTGCAAATAACGTTAACAATAGATTTTGCTGATAAATATAGATTGACATCTGTAAACTATAATTTACATTCATTAACTATAGTTAAGAGTTGTTAATCATAGTTTCACAATCGTGAAACAATATTTCTCAGATAAATTATGATTTGCAATCGCAAATGGTTATATTCAGTGTTAATTATAGTTTTCACTTCTTAAACATAGATGGTCACGTTAACTATTGTTTACAGATGTGAAATATAGATTAACGGTGTTAAATAAAGTTTCACAAATGATAAACCTAGTTTATCGACTGTTAACTATAGTTTACGAACGCTAAACTTTAGTTAGCAATAGTTTATTGTTAACTATAGTTTACGATTCGTAAACCATAGTTTACGATTCGTTAACTATAATTAACGATCTGTTAACTATAGTTTTCATCTGTAAAACTATATTTAACGGTTGTAAACTATAGATTACGAATGATAATCTAAGTTTATCTGTCGGCAAATAACGATAGATTTTGCTGATAAATATAGATTCACATCTGTAAACTATAATTTACATTTGTTAACTATAGTTAAGAGTTGTTAATCATAGTTTCACAATCGTGAAATATATCGTCATATATGATCGCGTTAAGTATGGTTTACGGATGTGAAATATCGTTAACTATAGTTTTCTGTCCGTAAACTATAGTTTACAACCGTTAAACCTGGTTTATCGACTGTAAAACTATGATTCACTCATTTTTGTGAATTTGGCGTGCCATACTCCTCTCCCAACTACCCCACATAATGTCTTTAATGAATCACTGCTATGCTGACTTGAACTTGTATGTGACCTACCAATCTGGTTAAAGCATTTACTTCAACGGTGACCACTTTGTCTCCCTAAACCCTATCTTGACAATGTATGGCAATTTTGAATGAAAAAAATCATACATGTGGTATCATTTCCCTTTTATCAAAGTCTAGTATAGATTATTTTTTGTTTTACTTCAATGTTCCAGTGAATGTAAATTTTGACAACAATTCCTTTTAAAAAATCAATATCTGATATACATTACTTCTCAATCATTATAGAGGTCATAAATTCAGAATTTCAGAAACATTGAAAGTCAGTATGAAGTCACATCCAATGGTATACATGAACATAGTCTTACACAGTGTGTATGGGGGGGGGGGGGGGGGATGTCCTTTTAAATCATGATTTAACCAAGATGAGTAAACATGAATTCAATATATGTCTGTCAAACAATACCAACATGCATTTTTATTACTGGTTAATATATTCAAGAGGTGAGACATTTGCTCATATATACATGTACTCTCCAAGATCAAAATACAAATAGTCAAGTCAACCAGATCAATGACCTTACTCTTTCAAGCTGAATGAACAGTATCTCTGTGCATGCTGTGTTTAGTGACCTTAAATTCCATTGAAAATATAGGTTAACCAAGATCATTTACTTCAATGTATTATATTCTTAAGAATCATTTATGCAGAGAGCCAAATTACAGGGTTTTTTTTTTTAAAAACTTGATTCTTTCTTACATGCTTGCACTAAATTTATTGCACCAGTCTCTTGCAAGATGTATATGTCTGGTTACCGAAGAGAAATTTTTGCATAAATTTCGATAAATTTTCTCACAGGCAAATAAAAGTTGGTTTACATTACAGTATTTCTCCCATCCTGTTACATCTTAATGGTATCGGGTTCATTCACCCTATCTACTTGTTCGCTTGAGTCCGTTCGCCTTAGGTCCGTTCGCTCTAATTGTCGTTCGCCCTAATTATCGTTCGCCCTAAACCTTGTTCGCTCCTTGTTGTTAATAAACCCTATCATTTTAAGTTAATAATTTTAATTTAATTTTAACTTTTTAAATGATAAAATATTTTTACTATTATAAATTGTTCGTACATTTTATGAATTCATTTCTTAAAAAAGACGTAATTGGTCCAATTGTTAGATTTTAATGCCGTAAATTATAGATAACTGTCTTGCATGGGTTTTTTTTATTGATTCACGTGGTGTTTTAAACAGTTAAAGAAACTGAGACATTAATTGGTCTATATAGAAGGTGAGCAGCAGATGAGCTATTTTATCTTTGAAGAATTTAATATTATAATTATACCTGATCACAACAAAATCCTTTGATCTCTAAAGAGATATACGTAGATGGAACATGAAACTGTATCAAACTACTGTCAACCATAATTAAATAATTAATTCACCATGGCAATAAGTTATCGTATCGTTATCAGGTCAGTCAATTGGTTATTATTTTGTGAAGGTGCTGTGATAGTGTTGTTTTGTCTAATTATACCTGTTCATAATTTTTAAAATGATCATTTTAAAAATTTTGAAGAGATGTTTAATTACACAAATATGAAAATGTACATTTACATTAATCCTGAATTAAAATAAGGCGAACGGACCTTGGGCGAACGGAATCAAGGGCGAACGGACCTAGGGCAAACAGAAACTAGGGCGAACGGTGTCAAGGGCGAAAGCATTTTAGGGCGAACGAACATACATTCCATCTTAACTATGTTTAAAGTTTGTTTGGTGTTGTGCAGTGTTTTAACAATATCCTATATGACTAGTATGTATATTGTCCTGGTCAGATGAAATCATACATGCATATATGTACAGTAAATTTACTTTATATTATGATAAATAATATTAAAAACTGTACAATAAAAAACATGAACCTGATATTTGTATAAAAAATCTTTATTATAATAACCTCTAGTCCTTGGGATATATGTTTACCATCATGTTTCATGTCCAAATGATATGAACCTTCAAATTGCAGCTAAATATCAACAAGTCAAAAGTTGTTAAACCCTATTAGAACAACAATACCCAGTACTCACCGAGATGAAGAACGCAGAAAATTCTGAAGATGCCGAATGTTGCTCATTTCTTCTACTCGTGTGTTGATCGCCTGTTCACCCCCTAATGTCGTAATGATAATTATACACAAAATGAACTTCAAAAAATAGTGCAACAGTAAAGTTAACTCAGTTTAATAAATTTTAAAATAAGCAGGTGATAACTTTTAGTCCAAAAAATGGATTATGTTTCCAAGATCATACCGTAGATCCGTATTCCTACAAACAGCGAAATGAGGCGTGTGTGTCACACACCAATGGGATCTCTTTCTATGTTTGACCTTGAACTTTAATGCCCGGTGCTACTACAACAACATAGCTCTTTTGGCGTTCAAAGAAAACAAGAGGGACCACATTAAGATAGTAAGTAAATATAAGCCAAAATGTCTTTTTGCATGAGTGGATGAAAAGAATAACTAGGACTATCTACCTTAAATGAAAAACTAGGTCACCAAATCATGGGTTTAACTGTAACTGGGATGTTGTGTTTATAAACAAAATAAAGATTCAGGTCACCAAAATGTTATGTTGATTTAAATCTGTTGAGAAATAAAATCTTGAAGAGAAGTAGTTAATTTTTGAAAAGCATCATTTTGAAAGGAAACTTGCATTTTATATAATATTTAGTGTTATCTTAAATTTAAAATGTTAATTCGTTCACATGTAATCATTAATTTTTAAAAATGAATAGGGCCCTATATATGATTATAATGATTTTGATATACCGGTACATGTTATTGTACCGTGTATTTTTATATTGTAGACCAAACAAATCAATGATTGCAATATGACTCAGAGTAACAGGGACCGATTTAGATCCCTTCCAGACATAGAATGGCTGCCTCCCTATTTCCTCAACCCAAGGACAGCCCCAGGGGGAATTCATCTAAAGAAAGTTGTCTTCCTTGGCTATACTGACATGGCTGCTGCTGGAAGGTTTCTGTCTTTATATTATCATAGACTGTACCATAATTACCTTTTGCATGAAGGGAATGTGGCTCGATCTCCAAACAAAAAACTAAATATTGAAAACAGTAACATGAGTAAGGCAGAATAGAGTTATTATATAGTCCCTCCTTAATCTTTTTCTTTAGGAGTGGTTACATAATGCTTAATTTTTCATTATTCCATGGGGGGGGGGGGGGGTTAATTTGGTTTTTTTTTTTATTATAGGAATGAGGCAAACTTATATTCATATTCATTTGTTGTTATCAGCTTCTATAAAAATATTCCACTTTTAACAACAACAACCCCCCCCCCCCCCAAAAAAAAAATGCATCCTTAAAACTGTGCACCATTGGAAGTAAGTGTTTAAATTCTTAAACTTAGATAAAAATAACATTTTATTTACAGTTTTTAGTGGTTTTATGCTGATATCTTATTGAGTAAAATTCATCTTTGCTAGCCAAGGGTTAATGATTCCCTCTGCTCCTTTATGAGTGGAGTGGATCGTAAATGCTTGGCTAGCAAGTTTGGTTAAAATTATGTGATCCAATTTCTTCACAGTAATGGCCCTTCAAATACTAGTTTTCAAATCTTTTCTTTGTTATTCCTCCAGATATTGAGCTAATTGGAAGTTTTCATGCAAACTTGTAGTTTCATTCATTTATTTGATCTTTACCTACCAGTATTTTAATCTTTATAATACTAATGGTAAATTAATTGTGTGCAATAGTGTTTAAATGAGGTAAGTGAGGTATCTAAAGCTACTCTCAACTCTTTCTCATTTAGCCGAGCCTTGTTTGGACTAAATATGGGTAAGGAGTATGAGAGTGTGGATATCAAAGGCCTGGAATCTGTGGAGATGGTGTGTAGAAGGGCGGAGCCTGAAGAGGCCACAGAGAGGAAACTGGAGGCAGTGCAGATACTTCACTGTAAATATGAAGAGGTGAGGGGAATTTATTTATTTTTTATCTTTTGAGGGGAGGGAGGCAGTGGTTTGTGTGAACATTGGGAAGGGGAGGTGGCACATTGACAAATTTGTTTGTTTTTCATTCTTTTCACATTTTACTTTTTAGATAATTAAAAAAAAATCAGTGTTAATGCCCTATTCATAATGTATATATTTGTGTCGTAATACCTTTCACATTATTAACTAACTTGGATTAATATGTGTTGTCGTTGCAGTTAAATGAACCCAGCACAAAATTGCAAAATTGTGTGATGTAACCCCTTGATGCCAATCCACCCATACTTATCAAAATGTATCATGTATGATATTGAAGGTAAGAATTCATTTTTCTTCATCATTATTTTTTTTCATCATTTGATCAGAATAACAGTTAAACACCATCCACATCATGCTGGTCATAAATACTGTTAACTAATTTATATGAGTGTGATAAAGATCTGTTTGCAGATTGAGGCTGCTGGAAGATATTTTATTCTTTCTCTTTCAAACTTTATGCACTCTTTATAAAATGAAATGACCACTTTTGATAGTTTACATTACTGATTTTCAACTGCTTTCTCTTTACATTTCTACTTTTGACAGTTTATGATGCTGATTTTCAACTCCTTTGTCATGTCTGTCTTTACAGTTGACATTTCTACTTTTGACAATTTATGTTGCTAATCTTCAACTGCTTTCTTTTTACAGTTTACATTTTTACTTTTTGACAGTTTTCAACCACTTTCTCTTTACAGTTTACATTTTTACTTTTTGACAGTTTACATTGCTGATTTTCAACTGCTTGATACCAGCCTCTGTCTGTCACCATGTTGCAGACAAAATCCTCAGTCTTTGTAAAGAAAGGTCTGTGTTTAGATGAACTTATTTTATATTTTTAAAGTTTACAGTGTTACATCAAAGAACCATTTAATACAATGATGAGTGATTTACATTATGTTGAACAAGCTTTACCAATTAATGACTCTGTATATTGTGTCTTTTAGTAATGTGAAAAAGCTGGTGATTCTGACTACACAGAAGATTTTACAGTTGGATGAGTTTGATGATGAAGTGATGCCAATATATGAAAATGCGTTCAATAGTGATCCAGGTTAATATTATAATGTTTAAAATCTTAGATTGAATCAATTCCAATTTCACTCTCTCTATTTATTCATCTTTTTCTCACAAACATTCATTTACCGTAAAGTAGTGCAGAGGAATATGTTCATCTGCCTGATTGTCTATCATCTAATTAATTCTTGAATGAATCTAACAAATACTCTGTGCATTGTTACATGCTGGTATAAAATCTGATATTTGTTATATCTAATCATGATATACAAGTACCTGTATAACAAATGCATTTAACTATATTAAGCTGTTATCATTCATTCATATTTCAGTCACGAAACACCAACAACTTCCTAAAGATACAAAGATTGTGGATCCATTTCTAATCATGATACACATGTACAAGTATGTGTATAACAAATGCATTCAACTATATTAAGTTGTTACCATTCATTTAAATTTCAGTCACGAAACACCAACAATTTCCTAAAGATACAAAGATTGTGGATCCATTTTTGTCCTCATTAATTCAGATGATACAGGTCTGTGTTATTTACAGGAGAGAGAGAGAGGAGAGAGAGAGAGAGATCTCATAAGCTGAAATGTCATAATCAAAATGAGCCGCTTTAAAGGAATCATTAGGGGTCCTTAGCATTTTTTTTATCAGAATCCAAAATTTCATCATGAATGTACAAATGTACCGATATAAAAATAAATATCTCTGGAAAATTTGTGTTACTGAGGGTAAAAAAACTGATATTTTCACATATGTTGTTACTGTGATTATTAAAAAGAATATGGTGACTGCATTTTACATGTGTACCCCTCTATCAACAGTTTGACGATCTTCCTTGTCATATTTTCACATCTCCTGGTCACAAAGCAACTCCTGGCCCAGCCAATGACTATGATGGATCATGCCAGGTACGGTATTTTGTGCATGAAATTTGAAAAATAAAATTCCCAAAGCATTGTGCTAGAATGAAATGACAAGTTACACATGCTTTACTGTATTTTTTTTAACAGGCAATTTCTCAATTTCATGCAGTGTTGAAAAAATGGTCCAGACTGCATTTTGATGAGAAATTTAGCAAATCTTTGGTAAGTATATTGATTTTAATAATTCTTTGTTTTAAAGGGTGAAGAAGCTGGCTTCATTGTGTGAAAATGATGCATTTTATTTCATAGACATCTTACACAGATATTATTTATACAATAGTATACACATAACTTGCTATGTAGGTCCCATGTGATGTCTGGCAATAATCTAACAATGTATCTATTATATACAATGACAATGTATTACCAATCAGATTTTGTATTAAGTGCACACTTTTTTCCCTGAAATTTTTTTGTTTATCTAATTTCAGACCTACAGAGACCCTGGATCCGATTCTGATATGATGTATGTTTGAAAACTGTGATACTCCCAGCCATTTGATTTGTAAAGACAATTTAAGCTGAAACTGTTAAATGGCAGATATATACTGGTACTGTTATAAAAAATCAATAAAATAAATATTGTATGATTAGTATTGTATTTTTATTCACTGTGGCTTAACATACAACTTTTACTTGTGTGCGAGAAATTTTCGCAAAGTTTGCGAGTCTTGTCGTCGGGAATATTTTCCGATGAGAACATCCTCAAATGTTCTCAGGTATTTTATTTTCCAGATAATCAACATCTTGATTGCAAAAATAAGGTGCAGCAAACCAATTTATATCCAGTACATCCCGATTTAAAGTCGTTGCTAATAAAAGTTGGTTTACAATATACATGTATTACAGCCACATGGTAATATACATGTACCAGTAGAAAATCTAAGATATCCAAACTGAAAGCTGACTGAACTCATAATCTGATATCTTTTGGTCCACTCACACTTATTCCCACCTTGTATAGCAATCTATAACTTGAGTGGATCAAAGAACTAATCTGATTTTAATCAGAGCAAAAATAATCTAAAACTTTTAACTTTTAAAGAATTTTATTATAAAAAAAAAATTGCTCTGACATTTTCACATAATGTCAGTACATGTACAAACATAAAACACTTGCAACATATATAATTAGTCCAAAGACAGTCTATGTCTCAAAATGTGTCTCCTTATAATGATTATGAACAACATGGTATTAAAAAATGAATTTTGAATTCTTCTCACTGCTACCTTTTATCCTGCAAAAAAGGATTGATCATAGAGTTAATAACATGGGTTTTTTTGGTCAGCAATATGAGTCAATTTTATACCCAAACTTATTGCCTTGGTAATGCTATCATTTGATGCCATTATATAAATCCGTATTGTGTTTTTTTTATTATGTCCATAAGAAATGGAATGTGTACTTTCAATTAAAAATTTAAATATCTGAAAAGTGTTCAGTCTTACATTTTTGCAAAATAGAACTGGTATTTACCGTTAATACTTGTAGAAAATTAAAATAAGGCAAAAACTTCAAGCCCCAAGTTAGAGTTATACCTTTGCTTTTTTCTGTTCTATACTTGTCACTTCTTTTTCCAGTTCCACACAAGCTCGCTCTATCTCATAGTTTTTGCTTACAAGGCCAACCCAGCTGAAAAAGAAAAGCGAGCATTTGATTAGTGTGGTATAACCTCGTGTGTAGCTCTCCTTTTCTCACTTACCTGGTACATTCATTGTCAAAGTACCGGGTATTAAATTGTTACCTTAATACCCTCCCCCCAACCTCCAAAGAAAACATTTTATTGTTTAAATCAATTCTGTATCTAAAGAATCGGTCAATTTCTTAATTTCTATCATCAAGTATAAAAGTGAACAAATTGTCCTAAAGATATATAACAATAAACTGTACAAAACAAAATGTGACCCAACCTCATGCTAATTGTTACATTGTGCACGTGACAATGGCATAAAAGTTTATACAAGTGTTATCTTTTTATCTAAACAACAAAATAGCATGTTTCGAACAGAAATTGAATTGATTTAGGAAAATAAAACCATGATTTACTGATAATATACATGTACATGTACCTGTCTTCTAGTTCCTTCAGTTTGTTCCCCGCCTCTGTCTGTTCACTCTTTCTCCTCCAATTTATTTCTTGAATATGTTTTCTGAAAAATATAACATTCAAAGATGACATATTTATGATAAGCTTACTATTTGATCTCTGTTTTAAAATATCTAATGTACTGTATGTACATGTATATAGATTTTAGATAAATATATTTAGATGTTGTGAAGTAAATGTAAATAGATGTCTTTGGTACGTGTTTAGTACTGGATACATTGTAAAATCTAACTACAGCCCGCCTTTTTCCCTTGTACTTTGCATGTATCTTAATTTCTATTAAGTTTTCTACACAAATATTAAAGGCTGTAAAATAGATCATATAGATGTGTAAAAAGTATAATAAGCTGCATCTTATTTATCAGTTGAATGATTTTGAAATTTTCAAAGCTTTGCATACCTGAGATCTTGCAGATGTTTCTGTGCATTTTCCATCATCTGTACCAGGATTGTGTTATACTGTTTCCATGCATTGGATCCATTGTCTGCCATCAACTCCAAGTTCAGAATTCTGAGGATAAAATCATGGGCATTTATCAACATTTTATCATGTTTCATTGAAATTGTACATGTACTGAATTGTGCCTGACCAGAGAGAATATTTAATCTTTTATATCAATTATTTTAACAATCACAGCCATCTTAAATCCAACATTGAAAAATAAATATGAAATTTTCAGTTATGTTTCATATATTTTTTTTCTCACCATTTATGTGTAAAATGTTTGTTTCAAACATAAGGGTGAATTAATTCATGAACATCTAAATACCTCAGAGCTTGATGCTCCAACTGTGCCTGGGAGTTATCTACACATTCCGTCCAGGCTGATATATCTGTCATCTTACCAGCTGATGGCTGAGGCAGTTCGTATCTATAATATATTGTCCAATTTTATTATGGGTACAGATACTTGTAGAGTGAAGAACCAGAATAAATTTTCAGCATACGATTCTTTACCTTTCCAAAATATTTCAGGGACTTAAGTTTCAATCTTCCATGGTATCGAGTAAATTGACAAGAAGTAAACTTTCATTAATGTCACCTTTGAAAGATGAAACAATACTAACCTCTTCATGCTCAACATTTCCATAGGTAGACGTGCTTGCATTCTTTCAAATTCATTTTTCATTATCTCAGTCTAGAAATAAATCAGATATGGTAACATACTGTTAACTTACCCAGCAATCAACACAGAACAAACATGTGATGTCATATATCATAAAAATTGCATTAAAAAAAATTACCTCAAAAGCATTGTAGCTTGGTGATGATAAATATTCAAGGTAGTTTTTAGTTGGCCTGTATCTTCTAGTTTCTTCCTCCACAAGTGAAAGAGCCTTTCATAGAATAAAAATGACTCAATTACATGTATTACTTTCGATATTGCAAACAAAAGTGCATTATGATCATCTTGAAATTGGTGCACTGCTGGAAATCCACAGTTAGTCTTGGTTTCACTTTTCCATGACCAAGGGCCAAATCTCTGGAGTTTTCACAGTCTCATGAATAATTTATGTCGTAGTCATGTCTCTTTCACACTTTTGTGAAGAAAGAATCACTATTGTGTGGAACGGTACCTTTGAGAATTACAGTCAACTCGTAACCAAACTAACTCGTACCCAAACAAACTTGTTATCAAATACTGTGGAATCATTGTTCGTGGGGGACCAATGTTCGTGGCTTTCGTGGATAACCTTTGCCCACGAATTTACATCCCCACGAATGTATATACAAGCATTTGTTTAACACTTATTAAAATTATCCCAAACTTGCAACCAACGAAATTACTTCCCCACGAACCAGGAAAATTTTGAATGCCTACGAACATTGACCCCCATGAATAAAAATGATTCCACAGTAGTCTGGTTGTACCAAAAACTCTGTGGTCCACTCCTACCCAAACATTTGATTACGACTTCACTAGTCGACTCGTACCCAGGGAAATTTCATACGTATAACATTACAAATTTTGTATGTAAATTTACAGTATGACTTTTACAAGTATTACTGTTTGAACGATATTATTTTTTTTAAATTGACTTCGATTATATTATTATGCCTTCAAAGAGTGAGAAGAATTTAGGTAATACACTTAATCAGTCTTTTAAGATTAGATTGCATGTACACAGAAATTGTCTATCAAATGTTCATATAGGAAACTCTTTGGCAAACTTGAAGTAGACAACATTAAACTTTGTTTGAAGATATTCAAATTTCTACATTCAATTATCTCATACCGGTAATTTCTACATTGTTAATTATATCAAAACTTAAGCTAATCAGCTCATCTTTTATATTTACAATCAAAATATCATTGTTTACAACCATATTTTCTTAACATTTTTAAAAAATACAAATATCATAGTAGTTTTGTTTTTTTGGCAAGTATATAAGTATTTAAAATAAATTTTCCAAACGAGTGAACCACAGAGTTTTGGGTGCAACCGGACCATTTGATTACAAGTCAGTTTGGGTATGACTTCACTTGATTCCCCTTTTGATACAGATCATAAGGAAATCCAGTCATTCCATTCCCAAATAAAACCGTCCCGGTCAATCCGTCCCCTACATTCTGGCTTATCCGTCCTCAAAATTTGGTCGAACTGCCCCATCATATAATTATATAGGCAATGGAAATCCGTCCCTTAGTTTTGGTCAAACCATCCCCTGGTATACTTTTATATAGGATTTACACATTTAAATCGGTCAATCCGTCCCCTCACTTTAGTCAATCCGTCCCCTTATAGAATTATTTGTATTTTTTATTTGTGTGATTGAAATTAATTAAAAAAGCGTTCATTTCTAAATGCACATATAAATAATTTTCATCCCCTCACTTTGGTCAATCCATCCCCCAATAATATTGTTTATCAATATATACCTTTCCAAATTAAAATTAAAATGTAATTGGTTAAATCTTTTTTGACCAATAAAATCCTCATCATCTCAGGGCTTCTCTCGTCAACATCACCATGCCCCTGTGTTGTTTTAACGATTAGCGGCATCTTCTACACCGTCTGTGAATTATAGGAATACATTGACCAGACTTGTATAAGGTGAATATCTTCATATCCAAATTTAATGACACCACCCGTCTCTTGTAGTTATCCAACCAACCATCTGTTGTTTTAACAATTAGCGTCACTTGCGGTCTGCACAGTCTTTAGTGTGTAAAAACTACAACCACCCTTGGTATTTAGTGAAATGAATTTCACCCCATCCCCTTTAAATTAAAAAGATTTTGTTCAATTATAAATAAATATATTTAAATTTAACTCTCTTCTACAGTCAAGGTATAATATACATTGATTTTGAAACACGATTCATATTTTGTCATATATTTGGAATACAGAGACAGTAAAAAACAAAACACTACACTGATATTAAAAAAAACCCACACAAATATTCTACTCACACTAATTAAATGTTTAATGTACGTAAATTTCAAATTATTCTTATTAGTTAAGGAACAGATTCAAAGAAATTTCGGAATGCATTTTGGGACAAAAAAATCTGTGAAAAATGAAAACATTAAAACCTTGGGAACAGACTGATTAAACTTGGGGACAGACTGACCAAACTTAGGGGCAGATAACAACAAAATATGGGAAAATACAAAAGAACAAAAATTTAGGGGCGGACTGACCAAACTTGGGGGCGGATTTGGGGGCAGATATAAATCCCTATATATTTTTACGAGGAGATGGTTTGATCAAACTTTGGGGACGGATAAGCCAAAAGCCAAGGGACAGATCGACCGGGAGTTTTATTTGGGAACGGACTGACCGGCACCCATCATGAGATGTCTTATTCATGTCATACTTTTTCGTGTCATACTTTTTTGTTATTATTTATTAGATGTTACAATTTATGGTTGTTAATTTCTAAGGATGAAAATTGGCTGCATAGTAGCATAGATTACTACTATAGTTTATATTACTTTCTTTTCCTATCGGAGTGCCACTGGGTGTAGCATTAGAGATTCTGTTATGTGAGAGCACTGAACTTACTTTTCCTAAAACCAAATTATCCTTTCCTCAACATATAAAGCTATGATGTTTGTTGAACATTGAGATAACCAAAATATTATCAATTAAGAATCTTTAAGGATAAGTTAGTATTTTGATAGGAAATTAAAATTACCAAAGACATGGAAGCTCGAATTTCCTCATATCCTGTTCAATTTATCAATGATTAAGGCATTATGAGTGTACAAAAGCCACATCATCGAAACACATAAACAGTTATATTCAAATTACACTAAACTCACCGCTTCTCTCACTCCTGGCTCATCATAACCGCGATCATAATACGGTAAAGCGTCGACAACAACTTCGCCAGCCATGTTTTGAATTTTTTTTCTTACACGATTTAGTAGTGCGTACGTCAAATGATTCGGACAACGAGTCGAGATGACCCTTAATATAAATCACCTTACAATTAATCGAGATAATTAAATTTTATAAATCATTGTTTTATAAAATAATTATGTGGAATATGTGTAACAATCTGATTACCGATCTCGATTTAATTATTTAATAAAAAAAAAAAATAACGGGGCGAGCTTGGGAGTCGGTGGAACCTGTAAATTTTATAATTATATTAAAGCAATATCAGCCATGGGCATGAATTTCGAAAAAAAAATTAACGTAAAAGTGTATTCTTTTTTGTCTTATTATTTTGTTACGTGTGTATCATGACACAAAAGCCAATTGGGTTCAATTTTCAAAGCTTAAATATTAAACGCGTACAATAAACGAATTAATCAATCAATAAAACATGCAAACAATCAACCAATTATTAAATCACTAAACCAACAATTTAAACAACCATATCATTCATTTAACAGCCATTTGAGAATTTCTGTTAATGGGATGATTTTTTTTTTTAACAAATAAATTATAGATCACAAGGACCTTTGTATGTCATTTTGTGTATCATTTTGTATTATTAAAGACACAATTTTATGATTTAAATGTGATGAAATGGTTTTATTTACATACGTTTAGTAAGTAACACTGCATTAACATATACCTTACTATGTTGTATATGCGAGAACATCATGGGAGAAACTATAAAGTTATGCCGCCATCTTTGGGGAAAACCATTGGTTTTCACAGTATCCTTTCAACTTCAGGGGCTTGTAACTTGGTCTTTTGATAATGATAACCCGTTATCTTTTTGTATTTTGAATGCCCAAGGATAGGGAAATCAAAAAACTACTTTTGACAGCATACAAGGATCCAGAAAATTCAAGCAGGGGGATACTAGTTTTGTCTGCCAGGGTCCGCCCCTAAAGATGATCTTCCTGGGGACCATAAAAAAAACATTGGAGATCATTTTAAAAAAATGCTTGAAGACCAAACAAAAGAGCCCGGAGATAATGCAAAAGAGCCAATTAACAAAATAGTCTGGAGATCATACAAAATAGTCCGCCGTAGACCATAAAAAAAGAGGCAAACTCAACAGCCTGAAGACCATACAAAAGAGCCTGGAGACTATACAAAAGAGCATGGAGACCGCAAAAAAGAGCCTGGAGAACATACAAATAATACAGCCTGAAGACCATACAAAATAGCCTGGAAACCACACAAAAAAAGCCCGGAGACCACACAAAAGAGCCTGGAGACCATACAAAAGATTCAAAGAATAGAGCCCGCAGACAATGCAAAGGAGCCAAACAATAGAGCCCTGAGAGCATTCAAAAGAGACAGACAAAAGAACATGGAGACCATACACGAGCCTGGAGATCATACAAAAGAGTTAGAGTCAGGAGACCATACCAAAGAGCCCAGATACCATCCTAAAGAGCACGGAGACCATACTAAAGAGCCCGGGGACCATACAAGAGCCTGGAGACCATACAAAAAATCAAGCCCAGAGACCATACCAAAGAGCCTGGAAACCATACAAGAGCCTGTACATCATACAAAAGAGTTAGAGCCAGAAATCAAATACAAAAGATCTGGAGACCATACAAAAGAACCATATATCGAAAAAAGAAAGCAGAAAGGTCTTGCAAATGGACCTTTTTACAGCAACTATTTAAACAATGGCAGAAATTATAGAATTCTGATTAAAACAGATACGAAAAGACAACACTAATCAAAATTGTAACTGTAGTGTAACTTTATTGGGGACGGTAATGTGGCTTTTTCCTGCGCAATATATAGTATACATAATTTCTTTACATTTTATTATGTCTTATTGCTTCCGCCCTTGGAATCTATGTAGTTGTTTTGTTTTTGGGGGGTTTTTTGGGGGGGGGGGGGTTGCGTGGTTTTTTGTTTTTGTTCTTTGGTTTTGTTTTTTGTTTTTTTGAGTGGGGGTTGTTGGGGTTTTTTTGTTTTTTATTGCTTTTGTCTTTGCTGGAATTACACATGACTTTAGACAACAACATGGTGACCAAAACTTTCTGTTTATTGTGTTTCATTTTGATGTTTTCTTCCTCGGCAGAAATTGTAAACGTTATTTCGAATTACCTTATACGAACAACCTGACGTACAGAATGTAGAATTCTTGTCCATCAAAGCCTTTGAAGCCTGACAAATGACATGCACCACTTCCGTTTCCAATTAAGTGACATCCATTTTAAAAATTTTCAAAAAGTGATTAAAAACATACTTTTTATTTTACTTTCTTGCGATTACTATAGTCATGATTCCGAAAAGTTTAAAAACAATTAGTAAAACACTGACAAGAATAAGTCAATGATATTAAAAAAAATATTTATTTTTTTTTTTGCGGGGGGGGGGGGGGGGTGATTTACAGCAAACTGTGTTAGCTTCCTAATCTTTTAAAATGATAAGTTTGCAGTTGTAAATTGACTGGGGTTTTTTGGGGGGCGGCAATGGGGCCATTTCAATTTTTTGTTGATATTTGTTTTATGTTTTATTGATATTTGATCTTAAAATTCTTATTTTTGAATGTTTTTAAATATTTAACTTTACATTTGATTCATTATATCATATTTGTCAACATCATGAGAATCACACAAATACATTTGTAAATAGAAAAAAAAATAATTAATTTACAATATTTTTTAAATTTAATCTTCTTCTGTGAACATCAACAGCTTCTGTTAGTGGAATCCGAAAGACTCTTTTTTTGTTTTCGTTTTCTGATTTTGAGCGGGCCACTGGGTTTTTGCTTTGTCCCACTCTGTCAAAAACAAAATTAAAATATTTATGATAAAACAAAACAAAAAATTACAACCTTTTCAAAATGATGAACAGCAATGAACGTCTTACTTCAACAACTATTATGAACCTTCAGTTGGGGTTCGGATTTGTCTCCACAAGTTTAGCTGATAATCGGTTCCTCTTTCTCTCTATTTTCATTTGTGGATGCAAACTCGGACTGCATGATGATAAAAGATAGAATTATATTACAATACTACTCAAAAGCTACATAAAGTATGATGAAAACAGCCTTTAAAAATCAACAAAAATCAGCCCCCACACCTTTTCTTAAATTTACATATAAAAAGTGAATTATCATGGAAATTAACAGTGAATTTGAATTTATAGGTACACTAAGCTACCCCACACCACCTCCCGGATTAGGATTTTCATGATAGGGGGAATTTTTTATTTTTGGTTTTTTTGGTTTTTTTTTTGCTTGTCAAGATTTTTTGGATGAGTCTCCCCCACCCCCACCCCACCCTTTCAAAAACGATGCTACGTGCCTGATCTTAAAGAATGATAATTGGATTATTATTATTGTTTTATTTGGTGTTTTTTTCCATATCAGGAGTAGTACCGTTATGTTTAACTTTTGTAAAATTCATTATTTTCCCCGCCATTTTGGGACACCTTGCCTGGTCCTTCTCTAAAAAAAAGACGTGTATCAGAATCTCAATATATGTAATTTTAAACCAAGATAAATTTTAACAATTCAATTTTGTGTTTTTTATCTTGAACTTGGTGATATTGACGGTGTAGCATACGGGGGCTGTACCCCTAATTTTTCTCGCAGCAAATAGCTTAAAGTAATTGATTTGATTTTTAAAAATAAATTCGAAAGGCTTATGAGTCACCTTGGACGTATACGGTGAATCAATTATTATACATCAACGTAAATGTAAGCTCACGAAGGATCCCCCTCCCCGATCCTGCCAGAACAGTATACGCTAAAGTTATCTAAAACCGAACGCCCCGTGATTATAACGGAAGTTTATCTTTTCTGGGAAGAAGGTTCACAGTTAAAAAAAATTCATACGCTCAACAAGGTAAATATTTGAATTTTAGTTCATAAAGATTTATTTCGATCATAAATTGGTATATCACGGTTTAAAGGGTATAATTAATAATTTATCTCTGTATAAAACATGGCGTGGTAGTGGAAATAAAAAGGATTAACCTTAAACGGAAGTTGGAAGGACACAAACACTGTGTCTGTGTTGTTAGTCCTTGTAAGTTGACATATTTCCAGTGCCCGGTCAAGTCAAATTGAATGCAGAAATCTTTGTTTACAGCGTATACAATAATGTATTGATGTTTATTATACACAAATTAATTACAGATCCATTTTACTGCACGTTTTGTAACTGAGAATATTTGAAATGGCGCGGTTTGTAGCCGTGTGCAGAACAGATGACTACCAATTTGATAGGAGACAGCTCCCATTGGCCGTTGATGACAACTTAAAAGTATGTAGCAAATGGCTTTCTCCTGAATGCGTTTCCCCTGATTACTGAGTGGTGGTCTCATCTTGTGTCAGATATCTTTAAACACTATATCATGTATATTGGTGGTAACCTTCATTCACTTCTCTATGATGCAACAAGTATGCTTTCATTTTTAGAATATCCGTACATTGACAGGTTATAAGATGTTTAAAAACATATGTTGATATTGTTATAGATATTCAAAGTTTACAATTTTCTGTCAACCATGCACTGGTGATTAACTTGATGTTCAATTGCCCGGTTTAAGTTTTTGCAAACAACTTCAGGTTTTAATGAAGACTGTAAAATAGACCCCTTCATGATAACTGTAGTTTTACTCTATTGCAGAGCAAATTAATATTGTATGGCAAAGTTTTAGTTGGTAGGTAATTAAATGACATTAGTAAAATAATTTCCTTTGCATCATATTTCACACTTCTGTAAATTTGCCCTGCAAAAGAACTGTATTGCAGTTATCATAAAGGGGTGTATAGCAACTGCAAATTCTCATACACTTGTCGTTTAGTTTGTCACATTTAACAGTACTTTCAAGCGGTAATTAATTTGCCTTTTTAATTTGCAGATGGTTGTACAATTCAGTGACAATTGTGTAGACTGTGAAAATGTGAGAGGAATCAAAAGGAAAGACATGGAACATTTTGTACAGAGGTTCAGCATGTTGTCAAAGGATGAAATTGCAGTGGAGATGATGGTCACTAGTCAAGATATCTTGAACATGTTAGCACATATGGTGCCCTGTGTGGGGTGTAGGAGAAGGTTAGTATTTGTTGAAACTCAGTCGATATTGGCAAAAGTTTAAAAGTTTGGCGCAAGAAAATAGAAAGAGACATTAATCAAGGCAAAAGCAAGCAAAGTAAGCAGTATTGTATATCATCTAAAAAAAACCCAGAAAAACAAAAATAAAACTGAAAGAAGGAAACCATTGTCTTACTTGACTAAGGGACTTGATATTTGTATATTCAGTTTTCACAAGCCTTTTGAACATACAAATATGAAGAAAAAAACCATTTATTTATTATGTACATTATTTTTTAGTGTGGAAAGATTATTCAGCCAGCTAGTCGAAGGCCAGCATTCTGCTTTAGAACCTCTCATCATCACACGGAAAGGAGTGCTGTCTGTCAATCGAGAGTTCCTATTTGATCCCAAAGCATTATATGCATTATTTTACATCCATGGGTAAGCTAAGTAAATACTTCACAATCGCTTTGTTGTGCACTATCGCGAAAGAGAGTGAGAGAGAGAAAGATAAGTGTACTAAGTTCTTTAACTAGTATTGCTTTGAAGTTACACTATATGGTTTAACAATAATTTATGATATTTATTATAGATAGGTAGAATACATGTTAAAATGGGTTTAATTTTTTATTTTCAGTGCAAAATTTAATTCTATGATGGATTCCATTCCCAAGAGCAAGAAAAATAAGCGTTGTAATCTTCACTCTCTGGAAACTCACAAAAATCGAACTACAGGGTAACTTCTTCTCACTACATTAACAAATGTGCAGATTTAACCTTGGTTATTTGTTAGATGTTATGCTCTGTTAGATTAAAACATGTTCTATTGCACATTTAATGTAATTTAAAATGTATAACTTTGTATGCAAAGTAATGCATGTATGGGAAAGCTTGACTTCTTATTCTGTTGTTTCTCTTTCTTTTTTAACCAAAAAGAAAGTTTTTTAAAGTGTTTAACCACTTCTACAGGAGCTGGATAGACATTTGGGATTTGTTAGCTCAGGAATGTCGTGAAGAAGTTGTGTTAGTGGATGCGGATAGCTTACTGGAGACGCTAGAAAACTACCTTAGAAAACACAGGTTGGTTATAAATGAATGGTACATGTATTACAATACTTATAACAAAGAAATTTGTAGAACCTGTTGACTTATTCAGTGCATTGAAGCTTCAAGCCATAAAAGCTAAACAAAACTTTGATATTCTTGACAGTGTGCAAAATTAACAAAATGCATGAAATAGTACACTTAGATTTGGGATAGACCTTGAAAAAAAGGGATTGTCCACAAGTATCAACAACAAATTTTGCCCTTTCCACTATTTATGTTGCACTTTTTAACAACGCTTTCTGCGGTTAAATATTTCAACATGGCAGATGTACACAAACAGAAAATTTGGGTAAATATAGTTACACAATACAAAAGATGTTCAAAATTCATTTAAATGTTAAAATTAATTACAATATTGAACAAAGTTAGTCTAGAAACATAAAACTGCAAAATTATTTATTCTAATTTTCTTTTTACTTCGATTCAATAATAAAAAAAAATCAAAAGCTTTTTGTTAAACCTCTTTTACACACAGCCGCCAAAAATTGTGATAGAGAACTCAGTCACTTTCAATTTGGGTCGGCGTAATCTGATGCGATATGAGATAGATCCAGATTATCGCACACTGTCTTGATATCAATGTTAATGGTGTTTTTGTAATTCAAGTTCCACATGCATCAAGTATTTGTTGCCTGAAAATGGTTTCAAATTATTGAAAATGAGAGGAATCAAATTGTGTTTAATGGTTATCAATAATCAACTAACAAAAAGAATATTAATCAAAGCCAAATCAAAGTATTTTCTTTAATATAAGTCAATAATCATTTACATGTACTCTCAACTGGATTTGTTTTGAATATTGCATTTCAAAATTCAACAAGAAAATAATCGTAACAAATTGAGAATAGTTTCTTCAAATTGGCAATCAATTTCTCTGCTTTCAACAGGTTTTGTTCAGAATGTAAAGCCAAAGTCCTTCGTGCCTACAGCATTTTGGTAGGAGATCTGGATTGTAATACGGAGAAGGGATACTGTGCTGTGCTCTATGAGGGACTCCGCTGCTGTCCGCAGGAGCGGCACATCCACATGCAGTGCGAAACAGACTTCATTGCTCATCTCATCGGCAGGGCCGAACCGGAACTAGCCGGAGGGTAAATTCTGACAGACTTGATTATTTTAACTTGTTTTAAAATGTAGTATCTTTCCATGTATTTGGCTTTTAGTATGTGACTTCTTATTTTTTTGTGGAATATTTGTTAAATTTTCCATAAACATTTTTTATTCGGTATTTGATGGAATAAGTTTTTTTCCTAGGTAAAAAATGATAGAAATACTTGATGTTTTAAACAAATATATCATTGTTACCCTTAACTTATAAATTAAAATATCAATGGTTGAAAAGAAATTTCAATGAAGTTACCTAGTTATAATAGGTAGGAGGTAATTTTTATCCACCCCATTCATTATGTGTATTTTTCAGGAGCAGAAGAGACAGGCATGCCAAGACTTTAGATATTGCTCAGGAAGAGGTCCTTACCTGTTTAGGGATCCATATCTACGAGAGACTCCATCGCATCTGGCAGAAACTGAAGGCGGAGGAGCAGACATGGCAGATTCTTTTTTATCTCGGTGTTGATGCACTGAAGAAAAGTTTTGAGGTACGTGTATGTTTGGACTTGTGCAGTGCAATAACACATTTCTGTAGTCAAAAAAGCATTGTATCTGAAACACAAGGCTAGATTTAAGAAATTACTCAAATATAAGTGTAAAGATAGGAAAGAAGAGATATATTTGTGGGAATTTTATGTAAAATGTGTACATGTTTATATTGAGTATTTTGACTTTATTTTCAAGACTCAAGAGAGATGGACTGTGGCGTCATTTAAATTCATTGGGGCCAATTTTCATGGATTGTTGATTTTTATACCCGCACTTTCTAAAGAAAGTTCGGGTATATTGTTGTTACCCTGTTCCGTCTGTCCGTCCGTCCGTCTGTCACGTTTTACTTTCTCAAACTGCTCTTACATCTTATAAACCTGCAAACTGAACTCTTGGAGTATGATTTGGGGTGTCATGTTGTTTTGTAAAAAGGTTTCAAAAATTCTCTGGTAGTCCTGGGGGTCAAATAATTGGTAAAAAATGACGTTTTTTGCCAAAAAACCTTCTTCCTCAAACCCCTTTTACATTTTCAACAGTAGAGAACTCATCTCTTGGAATATGTTTTGGGGTGTCTTATAGATGCGCAATAAGGTTTTGGATATTTCAATTTTGTCCTGGGGGTCATTAAATGGCTGAAAAATGACGTTTTTTTACAAAAAGTCTGGTTTCAAAAAACGTCAATTTCTTTTTGCAGTAGCCTAATGATCTAATAGGATATGCTTCGGGGTGTCATGTTGACGTGTAATCATGTTTCATAATTTTTGTTTTTATCACGGGGGTCTGTGGGCATAAAAAAAATATGGTTCCCAGAACTCCTCTTACAATTTATGCGGTAGCTATGTCATCTCTTGAGATATGATAGGAGCTGTCCTATAGGTGTGCAATAAGGTTTTAAAAATTTAAATTTCATCCAGGGAGTCAAGTAGTAGCTGAAAATTGACGTTTATCACTCCTAAAAAAACCTACTTCCCAGAACTCCTCTCATGATTTAATGAATAGCCACATCATATCTTGGGGTATGATAGGGGCTGTCATATAGTCATGCAATAAGGTTTTAAAAATTTAAATTTCATCCAGGGAGTCAAATAGTAGCTGAAAATTGACGTTTATCACTCTTGAAAAAACCTACTTTCCAGAACTCCTCTCATGATTTAATGAATAGCCACATCATTTATAGGGATATAACAGGGGCTGAGCTATAGATATGCAATAAGGTTTTAGAAATATAAATTTGATTCTGAGGGTCAATACTATCTGCAAAATGATGTTCCGTCCCATAAAAAACCTAATTCCTGGACCTCCTCTTATCTCTTGTGATTGAAATAATGTACCATAAGATGCATAAGGAGGAAGAATATATATGCTTTAGGGGTGGGGATCACAAGCATTTTTTTCAAGATAATTGATCATTTCTGATTTTGGGAGGGTGGGGTGGGGTTAGGGTGACCTTCAGATGCCATGACCTTCTAATACCACAAAAAGATTTGCCTTGACATGGTCATGGTTCAAGAAACAAAAATATATATGGTTTAGGAGCTGGGATTTCGATGATTTTGAGGATATTTTAAAAATATTCGACTATTCATGTTTTCAGGGGGCAGGTGGGTAGGGAGATTCAGAGTCTCTTCTCACATTTTTACAGTAGCAAAATCATTTCTTGATTGGTTTTTTCTGTATGATGTCAGATGTACATAAAGAGATTTTGGGAATTGCATTTTAATCTTAAAGATAAACAAAATGTTATATATAATTGTGGAAATTATAAAGTCAGTCAACAAAAACCTTGCTGTAAAAAACAAAGAAGGGTCATCATTGGGCTAGGAATTACACTACATATGAATAAGATAGGTTACTTGATTAGTTCTAACTCTGGAAAGTCACTGGGCATCTCAAAGGGGGTATAACCTGTATACATGTACCAATTGATGTGCAATGACACAAGGAGGAAGAATGAAAATGGTCTAGGGTGGGGATCTCAACAGTTATTGAAATGTATTATAATTTCCTATTTCAGAGGAGGGGGGGGGAGTGGTTGTTTTAAAACAACTCCAGGGGTGGGGGGAATAATCCAAGGGGCAGGGGCCAATTTGTCTTAAATGTATCTAATGTATCTTGACATGATCAGCAGAATTGGACAGAATGATCACTATAGGGCATCTGCAGAGTGGGGCCCTAAATAGTTACAAAATCAATCTATTGATAATATGTTATACATGTATTTAGAAATGTCTTTATTTTCAAAATGATTAACAAATTAATCAGTCAAAATGAGTTATAAATAACCGATTGGCAATTCTGCAATTGATTGCATGATCCGTAGTATAATATCACATGTATTTTTTTAATATATGATTATACATGTATGTTAACAATCAGGATTTAAATGCATAAATTTTCATTAGTCATAAATCTTGACATACCACATATCTCTTGACAAAAAAGAATATTAAGCAATTTAAAATAAAAGAAAATTAGTCATTAACTCTTTTTCTATTACTGGTGTATGATGATGGGGTAGAGGTATAATGGGGAAAAAAAAGCTGCAGCATGCCTTCATTCTCACTAGAAATGTATATCTAATCCACACATCCTGGGGATGGGGAACGGTTAAGGCCCCTTCCCCTTCCTCCCTATTATAACTCATATAAACATGATATTTAATACCCAAATTTAATACAAAATAGGGTCAATATGGAGTCAACTCAATAGTGTAAGTCTGACAAATAAAAAATAAAAAAAAATCTGCAATTAAAATGACAGAAACTGTAGATAAGCTTATTTAAATAAAGATGATGATACATTATGCTGGCAAAGGGAGATCACATTTTAGAAAGTGAAGGTAAAACTTAACTGTTTTGTATACCGGTGTCTCATAATATTGCGCTACTACATGTATTATACTTACCTATATTGGTCAACATCATAATGATAATCCAATTAGCACAATATGAATTCCTTTAGCTGATCACCACAAAAGAAACGTTTATTCGTGTTAATTAATCCTATTCTGCATATTGAAAACACACATGCATGTACACCATGTGATACTCATCAAACCAAAGAGCTGGGTAAAACTAATACCCGCTAATGCAACCTGTAGACCTGTGTTGTGTACGCAACTTCAGACAAAGATCATTTAATTGTAACATATTGCATGTACATGTATTTTCATAACTTTATTCTTTAAAACCCCTTGCACAATTTTATTAGGTAATTAACCTTGTAAAGCACAATTTTCAGCTTTAAGGTGGTATGGGACACCCACATATTGTGATGTACTCCTTATTGAACGAAGCATTAAATAAAGTGTATAAAATATAATATTTTCCCCCACAATAATGTTACCTAACAGTTAGGCCTAAGAAAAAAAATTGTGTGTTTAGGGTAACACTGATGAAAAAATTAGGTTAGGTAGGTAGGGATTTTTTTTATTTTATCATATTTTTTTCTGCATGAGGGCACAAATACGAATATAAAATCCTAAGAATGTTTGTTTGTGTCATATTTAAAAACTGGTTTTTAATGGAAATAATATGAAGATCACAAACAGATGCAAACAGTTCAACCCCAAATTGTACATAAAGGCAATATGTGTATTATTGGATGTGAACTCATCATTTATGAAAATTATAATTTTTAAAAAGTACCGGAAATTGCATGAGTCCTTCTTTTTTACTAAAACTGGTACAAGAGAGTGTTATTTAGAGGCTAACGCTTGGTGCGGGTATTACTGTCTAATGACAGCATCTAGTTATTATGTTTGTTGGGATTTTATTTAATAGATTTGCTTCTATGTTCAATAAATAAAGACTTTGTTTCAGTATTCATTGGGGGATGTTTATTCTTGGGTAAGGGGTACTCACAAAATCCACAAAAATTGAGCCTCAAAAATAATGAATTCACAGTACCGTAATGTGAAATATTACAATGCATTCAAATTTGATTTTTTTTGGTCAAATATGAGTTTAAATACTTGTAGATGGCCATGGAAAGGAAGCAAGGAATCTCCAACTTGGAGCTTATTTGTGAGGAGCTTTTAGAAGAGGAGAGAGCCAAAGAACAGAAGAGGGAGCAAAAACGACAGAAGCGAAAAAAGAAAAAGGCCAAGTCTGCCCAGATCGTTGATCCCACTGAAAGGCAGTGTGAAGAAACCTCAGTCCAATGCGAGGTTAGTGCAAAATATAGAAATTTAATTTTCATATATTGTGCATGTGTTCAAAATGTGATGTGTTTCCTACTTTCATTTTCATTGCAACTGTTTAACAACGTGTTTTATTTTTAATCTATGTTTATGATATTATTTATATTCTGTCACCATATTGCTTTGTTATATGATATTTCTGTAAGTAATACTTTAAAATACAATACATGTACATGTATCTTATGGAATAAAACTTGTCTCTAAATGTATTACAGATTTTGACACACCTTAAAAAAGTGTGTGATAGAGCTCAAGAAGGTTGAATAAATGCACTTAACATGATGACAAGCATTTATTCCAAATACAGCATAAAAAATTCATTTGAAAAAGTATTCTTTATAAATGTTATGAAAGAAATATACCTGTGTATGTAAATTGAGTGGTGACTCTATTGCAGTGTGATAAAACCCAGTCTAACAGTAATGACAAGACGACTCACAAGTCCTGCTCAGACAAGTGTCGAGAGTTAGGTGATCAAAATTCCAATACCACGCTGGCTTCCATGGAGAGTTGTCGGATCTCTGGGACTCCGGAGCGCCAAATGAAGAATGGCAGTATGAACAGTGACTGCGGATATTCCTCAGACGTTGAAGGATGCGAGTGTAGCATGCCCAGTTCTAACGAGGGCTCCGATATTCTCTGTGATGGCAGATGCAGTAGTCATGACGGTAATAAAGTAACTTTTTAAACCATTACTTTTAACTTTTGTAGATCTATGGATAAATAAGTTTTTAGTTGCGTAAACATTATTCTTATAGGAGTTATTTTGAAGTAGCTATTATATACAATGTAGGTACTTTGGTACTTTTTGGTACTTTATATGTACATGAACCTGTGTCTTAAGTTTTTGCTGAAATATTAAATTCATAATTTTTTTTTAATGGATTTGTTTTTGTAGGTGGAGACAGTGTGTGCGAGTCATTGATTGACAGGTGTAACTCTTGTTCCAATTCTGTGTGTCATGGTCCTCCCAGAAAACATGACCATAGTCACTGCACTCACAAGCCTAAGGTAGGTAGAAAAACTAGTGTGTGTGTACTTTTCTTGAAGCTGAGTTGTATATTTCATAATTTTTTTCTGCTGCAAAAACCTGTTCTTAAGACCATTCTGCATGTTACTTAAACCTTTATGATACATGTAAAAAGACTTAGACAAACATTGGGGTTTTTTTCTGAGGAGAAAGATTTCTTTCTGATCTGTGGAATATACAGTACATGTATAGCATACCAATGTTTGTACCATATGAAAAAATTAATCGGAGCTTTTTAATAGCTTTTCCGATAAAAGCACAGATACAAGTAATGATAGTTATTAAAAGATATTTTTCCATTTCTGTAGAAATAGACCACAACCATACATTAAATGTTTCTGAGATGAAAAATTCTGAGATTGAAAATTGCAGCTTTTAATGCCTCAAATGTTTCTATTATTGCAATTAAACAATGTAAATTTCAAATCAGGGATTTTACTGTAATGAGTACAAACTGTTTTGTAGAATGATTCCTCTGCTCCCAGTGAGAACTGCAAATGTGCCAGTGGTAGTCCTTCCTTGATCAAGATGAGTCTCCAGGATATGTTAGAAGTAAGCCGCAGCAGAAAATATCAACAGCATACTGTGCTCTCATTAATATTCGTTAACATAAATCTTTGTGGATTTAATAAATTAAACTTGACAGTATATATAAATTCATGGACAATGATCATCCTAATTAAGATTTTTTTCCTTCGTATTGACCGCCTTGAATGGATAAACACAACAGTGAAATCTACAAATATGAATGTTTATTGAATAATGATGAAAACACAGTGTTTTAATTAAGGAACAAGGTATCATTCGTCAAGTATTATGATGTGATAATTTTGTTCAGGGCATGATCAAATCAAATAAAGCAAGAGTGGCTGTATGATTGAATTTATCACAACCTGACCACAATTATCACCTTAATTTTTAAAGAATGATTCCTTAGTACTTATATTTATATTATTTTTAGCATCTGTACAATTAAGAGGGCTCGATGGTCATGGCCATTTTAAACTGCATTGATCTCCTATAGAAGAAGAGCTCTATATAAAAATATAGGAAAATTCCCAAATTTAAAAGGAAAAATTTATGGACTTCTTCTTCACATAACAATAGTTTATAGATTAACATCCCATTTCTTAAAATTTTATTTAGATCTGATGGTTAATTTGTTGACGATCCAGCCTCCTTAAAAATAGAATTATTGACATTTTCGTTATTTTCATTTTGTATGATTATGCAAATTGCGCTTGGTCCCCACCAGTACATCATTTGCAACATTGATGAAATGTATCGGACTATACGCTACAAATTTGATTCGTAGTGTTGTCACAGACAAAGACACTGGAAAATCTAAATATTAGAGAGTACGCACAAATGTTCATGCACATACATGCACTGTACATGTATTTTTCATATATGTTTATATCAACCAATCAGGGTCCTCTATATATATATTTTGTTGTTAAGGATAAAAAAAGTTAAAATAGAATGTTTACATACCTAACTAGGAAATTATTCAAAGATAGAAGGGTCAATAGATGTGTTGAGAGTTCCAGAGAGTTATCTTTTTGCCATTCCATTGTCTAAGTTAGTTTTATCTACATATGTTCATCTTACACAAAGGATACTTCCCATGTTTCTATGTTTAAGTCATTAATAAATAGCAATTAATGAGTTTTGGAGGAGATGTGAAATCTCTATTTCACCAAAGTAAAATTTTACTAGCCATAAAAAATATATGGGGAATTGTAGAATCTTTCATAAAGATCATAACTGTTTGCATATACATTTATTTAAAGATAAATAAAATTATCCATTTTTTGCTAGGCTCCAGGAACCTCCGATGATGAGGACTTTATTTCGGAGGAAGAAATTCAGATGTTTAAAGCCAATCAGTCCAACCTCTTACTGAAACGACAAGAACTACGAGAAACGCTGCGGAAACGATTCGACACGTTGCAACAGCAGAGATCACCAGATACAGGCAGTCTGGATCACGCTGCACAGAAGATGTGCAACCTCTAATAACAACAGCATTGCCATGCTAAGTCTGTGATGAGCTTCAAAGCTTTCCTGATTTTCTTTTTCCCCCTCATCTTTACTTTTTCTTTTTGAAATGAACTTTGCCCAGATCACAGGCATTAATGAATGAAAATTAGAAAATTTCAAACTCGTGTGATTTATTTTTTTTTTAATCGTTGGTATATGTAGTACTCAGTTTCTGTCCTACAAAGATTTAATTTTTCTGCTTACACCTCATTGTCAAAAGTCCATTATACCCTCTAAAAATCTAGCAGAAAATTCCACATTGTCAATGTTACTGTAGATATACAGTTTAAAAGATTTGCTTTCTTAATGCCTGATTCAGAACATTTTTTTTTTGGTTATGCTTTATTCAGGAATGCTAGAAGGCAAACTTTATCACTTTTAATAGTAGAATTTTCAGTGAAAATTATTTTTAAGAAAATATTTCATGAAGTATGAAAAAAAAATGTGGTTAAGGTTGAAAGAAGGGTCTTTGCTTTATCAGTGGGTATGTAGTTTTTGGAGCCAATGTGTTTGGGGTTAGATACTTACATGTTTTTAAAAAAAACCAACACATGAAAGGAAATAATTGCCTTAAGCTTAATTTCATGACCAAAAGCAACTGCACAGACTATTTATAAAGTGTTGGAATGTTTGAAGTGCTAGGTATGGAGTTTTACGGAGAAGCCCATGTCTTGTTATTGAAACACATTAAACTGATGTGTAGAATGTATGTAGGTCCATAAGGAAAAGGTTTTTATTCTGTGATAAAAACATGGTATATTGTAGTGTACTACATGTATTATTCAATGTAGATATTATTTATTTTCACATTGTAATCTTATTTAAATTTTCCATTAGAATTTCAAAAAGAAATTTGGAAGTGGAAAAAAATTTAAAAGTCATTAAGTGACGGATTTCGATATATTATGCTGTTGACCAATTTTTTTGTGGTACATGCGTGTATATTTATTCATTATGAATGAAATATTTTGAGAGATGAGACATACAAAATGTGCGTGCCACAAAAAAATGTTCCTCAAATAAGCAGGTAAGCTGGACACTTGGTTTGTTGCCACACAGATCTGACTGGACTTCATTTATTATACTAAATGTCACAGGACTTTTTTTTTCTCTCTGTATTCTGTTCTTATTTATTAATATTTGAACAATCACATACACTATTTTGAGTAAATTTTTATAAAGTGACACATGTAAAGTGCTTGCTCCATGGAAAATATCTTTTCTTCTATCTTTCTCTTTCTTTTTCTTTCAAGTTTGTCGATAATTTTTAGAAAAATATCAAGACTTTGACTATTCAATTTTAAAAGTTTGAGTATTTTTGATGTTTTTATTGAATTAAATGTTTTGATGTTTTACTGATGAAAAAATCATATTTGTTATTTGATTCATCACAGTGCTTTGCATTATGCATGTGAACAATGGATGCATTGCTTTATTAAGTCCACACTCTTGTTTTTTGCATAGAAATATTGTTTGGGGAAAGAAGAGCACAAATTGGTTTGCAGTATTGTATATTGATGTTCAATAATTTAAGCATATATGTCCCTGTAAAACAGCAATAAATAAGGTTTGATATAGAATACTGAAATGTATAGAAATGTTGACAAGACATGGCTGATTGTTGTTAGAGTTGGGGAGTTGATAAGAATTGACTTGCTGCAGATGTGCAGGTTAATTTCACTGAAGGATGATCAGTTTGTTGAAATAAAATTATATTATTTACATTTAAAATCTGGTTGTTCTTTGCTATTTTATTTTTTTTCAAATAATGCAATTTAAATTTGTACTTTCCATAGAGTTTATCCATGTGGAAAACTTTAATTGTAAACAATATTAGTTTAGTCAGTACCACTTCATAAAAGTATTATAAGAAACTTAATGAACCTCTATTATTTATTTCTTACAAGTTACCTTTGTTAATTATTTTTAGACTCAAAATACTTTTTCATCCAATCAGCAATCGCTAAATATTCTATTAAGTGATGTACTTAATCGTTGAGAATTTCTCCAAGTTCACAGCGATGTTACATTTAGATTGACAGCTTTGGGAGCCGAAAACAAAAGAGAGGTGATATTTGATTAACACAAAACTTTTGATCAGCCAATGAAAAAGTGGGTTCAAAGTAAGTTAGATCATATTAAGTAAAATTTACGCGATTAAGAAGGGTCGCTTTGCTCCCTCCGCCCCCTTCTTAATTGCGTAAATTTTACTTAATATTATCTAACTATTACGTATAATAATTCATAATTTTAAATTTAACTTTTATGCTCTCCTTTGGAAAAAAAATATTGTTTTGCATCTGTTAACCGGTAATTGCGTCCAAGTGTTGAGTGGACAATATTTAAGATACTGTTTGCTGGACAGACTTCTAAATTGGTACACAAGACCAGTGTCCCTAACCAATAGTCCAGAAAGAGTTTTAGGGTACATGGTCATGTATCAAACTTAGTAGACTTGTTTTGGTATGAAGGTACTCCCTAAGGAGTAAATGACCGATTCAATTTTGAGGTCAAGGGTCAAATTGATCCAACCTTGTGTGGTAGAAGGTCAGATTGATCCAGCTTATGTGTTGTTTGTTTCATTAAATTCAGAAACCTTTGCTGCACAGTCATCGAACTTGGTACGCTAGACACTCAAAAGAGAAGGTGACTGTCATTGATTTTGAGGTCACAAGGTCATATTCCTTTTGATACAGGGAAAAAAATTGTCAACTCCTTACCTTTTTTACTCTTAGTCCAAAATATCCAACCTTTTCCTGGCTTTTTTAATTTTGATATCTTACTTACCAGTGACTATCTTATTCCTAGCTGGACAGATATCAATTACTTAGGAACATGGATACTTAATAAGGAGTAGATTATTTACAGGGATGGCAAAAATTACAACCCTTGTTTATTATCATACAAGGGGGTATATGAGCAGATTCAGAAATTTTTCATAAAGGAAGGTGAGGTTTAGGAGCATTTGGTAATACGAAGTACAGGTATGCGTGTGGGATATTTTTTTCCAGAGGCGTGGGGTGAGTTGGATGCCACCTAGAGACCCCCCAAGTATCTTCAGGGCTAAGTCCTGCTGGGGTCAAGGGAGCTAGGCCTTCAGAAGCTTCTGATTTTTTTTAGATTAAAAAAAAAAACGAAACCATGAAATTAGTCTCATTATTGGTGCTCCCGTTAATATGCCTGGTTTTTTCAATCAATTTCCAATACTTTGAAGAAATAATGAGAAAAAAAATCAGTTAATTAAGGATTTCAGTAATAAAAAATTTTCTTACATGGTTGCAAAAATTATTACTTTGTCAACTTCATCTATTACATGCACGTATTTCGAAACCGAGTAGGGATTTTTCAATTTTTATCTTTAAAATATTTTTAAAATGCACAATATTAAATAGCATTTTAAAACGGTGATAATATGATGTTCTTTCATCAACATTGAAATCAGAGAGTGTCTCATACTAGTAGTACGTAAATACTTTGGTCTATTCGTTGATATCCTATATCGCTTTTTTGAAGTTGAAACCATACATTCATGTAATGCTCTAGGCTACACATAAATTTAAAGAAATCAGAATTCCATTTCAAGGTTTTTAAGGAAGAGGAGTCGGTGATTATTCTGGACGTAGTATTTAAGATACCAATTTGTTTAACCACAATATTAAATTACAATTCTACAATAAAATAAATCTAAATTGAAACCCGGCTTCTTGAATAATGACATTACAAGCTGAGAATGCGAAGAAATATCCACAGCAAACCCCTGTTGCATGTATATATATAGTCCTATGGTTTCAATCTTCGTGATTTACTGTGAATTTCTTATTTTACACGAGTACTTAATTCCGCGATCCCGTCATTTTGTATCAAATCGTAAGAATATAAATTCGCAAAAAGCGGAATTTTTATCCTAATTTCTTATAGTACCCATAAAGTAATATCGATATTTTAAAATCCGCGAGAGCTGCTTCTCGCGATTTTACACGGATATTAATTCCTCGCATTTAATTAGGAATATACAGTAGTGAAAATCACAGTTTCAAGGATTCGTAGATCTATGGCCAAGTACAAAGACTGTCAAATCATTCTACGACTGTATAAAAGTATTATTTTACTAAATGGATATGAAGGTTCTTGGTAAATGTACCTGAATTTCTCATATGGTTAATGGGATGCTTTGTTACATCGCATATCACTTGTATCTGAAAAAAATATATAATGAAATATAACGTATATCCGGGTTTTTTTCGCGTGTCACAAAATTTGCGAAAATGGGGAAAATGTGTTACATTTTTAATTTGCGTCGGTCATTTTTTGCGATTTGAACAGTTTTTATGGATCGCGAAAATTAGATCATTGCGAAAATTACCGGATATACGGTAATCCTCTCTCCCATACCCACCTCAAATTCTTTCATACTCTTTTTCTCCCCCGTATCTCTCTCTCTCTCTCTCTCTCTCTTTAATTTTTTTTGCATATTCAAAAGGGAGGGGGGGGGGGGGGGGGGACGCAAACCCCTTACATCCAACCCGCGGATCCGCCACTGGTTATTAAATTTCCTACATTTAGAAAAGTTCACATTGTCCATGTTTCCTAAATTTGATGTTTAAAACATCCTTTACATTTATAAACTGTCTGCTACATTTCCTCCATGGTATTTTGAAGCTTCAACCATGATCACAGATATGGACTTAATATTGTGACTTATTAAATTATTCTATTATCAATAAACAACTTGTTTTTAATTAAAATCACAGACATGGACTTAATATTGTGACTTATTAAATTATTCTATTATCAATAAACAACTTGTTTTTAATTAAAATCAAAAGCAACCAATTCTAATCATTTGGTTGACGTCAACTTTTACATCTGTGTACAATTCGTAAAATGTACAGTGTCCATATGTTACTTAAATATGTTTGTAACATGTTTAACTTACTTAAAAGTAAACTGTCAGCTACATCCTCTATGGTATTTGGAAGCTTGAATATTACAGATATAAACTTGTGACTTACATGTAATATTAAATTAGCCTATTGAAGAAGAACATGATAGTTTTTAATATAAAGACAATATTGGAAAATGCAACCAATTCTATCATTTGGTTGATGTCAATTTTTTAATCCATGTACTAGAGGCAAGCATGCTTGTCGATGCTAAGGACAAAATATTAATACATGAACTCTCTAAAAGACAATCAATACTTAGATGTACCAAAAAAAAAAAAAAAACCCCAAAAAAACCCACCAATTACAAGTCATTTAATTGTTCAAAGTTCATTTATTGGCACACACACAACAACATTGACATGGTTTAAATGATTTTAGTGATAAAAATATTTGTAACACTGTTTTTATTACATACTACATAATAGCTCAGGTATGAAATTTTTCTATGTGTTGACATAAATACTGTACTGTGGTTTCATTATTATTTGGGGGGGGGGGGGGGGGGGGGGGGGGGGGGGGGGGGTAATCTCATTTTCATGTTACATAATTTGACAGGTAACGTCCTACTCATATAAATTTTTGTCACACATGAAATATGTATCATTATCTTCGATGAACATTTTATTTTCTGCACATTATCTATTAACAACAAGATCTATGAAAAAATTGTGTTCAACAAATGAATATAAATAACCAAACCACAGTATCGGTACTATGCAGAACCTTTAAAACATGAATATTAGAGATCAAATAATAAAACATGCATTAAAAGCAACTGTAAAGAGATGTTCATATACAATGTAAGAAGCTCTGACAATGACGAAAAAAAATGACATCTTTGTTGACAATGTGCAATAACTTAATTGCTCTTAGCATAGGAGATGATCACTTTAAGCTGACATTGACAATGAAGTGATGTGATTCATTGAGGTTCTGCATCCAAGATGGCATAATGTATTGTATTGGTGTTATAGCAATGCTTCCAATATTTGATGTTTACATGGGAAGTATAACAGTCAGTCCTTATTTTCTTTCTTTTTTCTTATTGGGTCTTATAAATAGTTTGTTGGCAAGATTCAAGGTCGATGTGACCGATTCTTGCAACAACATTTCAAGATGGTAAGTTTCTGTATATACCATGAGCTATCGATAACTTATTTTTGAAAATATTTTGTTTATTTTTATTACTTTTTTTATTTCCCAGTTGGTAAACCAAGGCTTTTTAATTGAATTCTCTGAGATAGATTGGATTTTTTAACCCTAGATTTTTTTTTACATATACTGGTATATTAATTGAGATGTGCTGAATCATATTTTATGCAGGAGTACAACGAAAAACCGTGGTTTACCAATGGTCAATACACAAGACAATACAATTGTCTTGCTAAAAACAGCGCTACTCAACAAGCATGCAAAAATTCAATAAACAAAAATGAGATTCCATATAAAATAACCACACCAAGTACAAGTGAATAAAAAAATTATTAACAAAAAAAATACATTTACATGTAAAATATATATTATAAGTAAATATATCAAAGAAAAAAGCATATGGTTTACACTATTTGGTATAAGTATCACAATAAATACTGTAATATATAGACTTGACCATGTTACATCTATTTCTATTCATTATTTGAATTGGAATAAATTAGATCTTTAAAACAACCAAAAAAATGACACATCTTCAAACTTGGTGTGGATAAATCAATAATACTTCGTGAATTTTGGGATGTCATTGGCCAAAATAAAAAATAGTGGGGAGGAGGTCTGGGTCTGACTTGAGAAGGGTGGGGGGGCAATACACTACAAGTATTCACACTATCACATTAAAGTTGTTCTTCTTTCTGTACCATGAAATCTTCATTTTCCTCATCTCCATGAATGCTGTCTGTTCCATTTGTATCCTCCACTTCCTCTATAGTGTCTGGAAGCTTGGTTGCCATGGTTTCAGGCAAGAGCAACAGGAGAATACTTGCAACAAGACTAATAACTCCAATGATGATCACAGAAATGGATTTGTGACTCAAGTCACCCTATTTAAGGTGAATGAAAAAAAAAATGAATTTCATCAAAATGTTAATTTCATAATATACAGAGCAGACTAAAATTAAAATAAGTATCATTAATACATGTATCTTGTTTTGTTTTGTTTTGTTTTTTTTCGCATCAATATGAACTGCACGCATGATATGAACATTAAGATTTGAAAATATTGATTAACAGTTCCATATTGCAGGGTTTCTTACCAGTGCAAGGATCTGAGGGGCCACCACTCCTCCAACTCTGGCCCAGAATGCACAGCTGCCCATCCCAATGTTCCTGTCAATCAGACACACAAAAAGTGGTAAAGAACAGGAAAATAGGTACACGTACTTCATCATAATAATCAAATTTCAATTAGAGAGATGTGGTAGGCATGCATGGTTAGCTGAGCTGTAAGAACGGTGCATTTATTACAAATCAATGAAATACTGAAAACATAAAATAATTACCTATGGGAAATATTAAAAATATGACAACGATCAAAATTTACATTCGTTATCATGCACATGTGGTACTATACAGCACTATGAATAATGCATTTGCTTTAATATTCTTTACTTCCGCAAAAATCAATTTTTAAGTTTTAACAGTAATTCAATCACTTTGTAACATAAGAATTGCCTTGTAAAATAATCTTCATTTACATTTGTATGAGTGGGATTGACACCACTTACCTAATGACTGTTGGATATAGCTCAGAAGTGTAAAGGAAGGTCAGGCTGAATACTCCACTGGCTCCAAATTTTCCAATGATGGCACAAGCCGGGATGATCTTCTCTCGTAGATTCTTGTCCTCCACTGTAAAATCAAATGTTTAGCTAAAGTAAATTTCCAACCTTTGACCAAAATGACCCCCCCCCCCCCAAATTGTAACAATACATGTATTACAACAATGAATATATATATATAAATGATATTGGAAAATGAGAAATAAATATATAAAACTGAAGTTAATACAATTGATTGTCTTACAGATGAATGGAATTATGCCTGCAATGATACAAGCAACTCCTCCAATAACAAAGAACACCAGTAAAGGAATTCTTCTCTGGCACCTACAAGTATCAGGAATATCCAAATGTCAACAGAATCAAATCCTGCTTCCAAAACTCTTCTTTAAAAAAATCTGGCAGACTACCAGTAAACAGCAAGTAACCTAATATCTTTTTTTTCATGAAAAAAAAAAATCAATTAACAACAACATACTTTCTGACAATGAAAACCACTGCAATGAACGCAACCATGTCTACCAGTGCACTGATGAAGAAGTTCAGGTAACGGTTTCCAGCCAGGTTGGTCATGTTCAGTAGCAGAGCATAGTATGCCACGGCAACCGCAAACCTGAAAAATGAAGTTCAACAATAAAATAACCACCAAAATTATCTCATATTCCCCTTAATTAAACACACTTTAAAAAAAAAAAAAGAATAACTGAAAGTACATACATATAAAGCATTCTTTATACATGTTTTTATAAACAATATTCTGATCTTGTAACTATAATCAACAAAGGGCAAAAGAGATGTTTTTGTTAACCTACCACAAGTAGAAGAGAATAAGACTCCTCTTCCTCATTTCTCTGGTTTGCAGCAGATCAAAGAAAGAGAACTGTCTGGGTGTTTCCGAGGAGATCTTGTTGTGAGAAATAATGGCGTCCATTTGTTCTGTGGGATAGGGAAGTCCATTGAACTTGGTGATCTTCTGCACCAGGGCCTTAGCAGGCTCCACCTTCTTCTGAAGAATCATCCACCTTAGAGACTCTGGAGTCAACCTGACAAAATCAAATCAGTCCCAGAGCTTGGTTTACAAACGATTACAATTCATGTACATCTCCTTGCAACATACAGTTAAATACAGTTACAGCGAACATGCTTATAGTGCAATCATGCTTACAGTGAATTCTGCTTCATTTCCCCTTGTCTAAATACACGTATCTATCACAAACTTATTGGATATATTGAACTGCATTAAATTTGTTATGAATCATAATCGTTTATCCTTGGCGCTTCACTAAAGGCGTGTTTTACTGTATTCTTAAGTTAAATCAGTGCTTTAAGTTATTTGTTACTTGTAAATAACCAGATTTTCAAACTTAATTAATCCTCACCAGATATATGCTATGGCCAGTATGCTAGGTAAGGAAATTGCTAGCTGCATGTATCTCCAGTTCTGTAACAGGTAAGCAATGGGAGCCACCAGTAGCACTGCAATCCCCCAGAATACCTCCAACATTGCCCCGGCAACACCACGGTAACGGGGCAGAAACATCTCCATCACTAGGACATAGCTGCTGGTCTGAAGTCCCTAAACAGATATACAGACACCATTAAGGAAGCTCAGAATCATGAATACATGTTGATAGTAAAATTTTAGCCATTTTAACAAGAATGTGGACTTTTGGTACTCTGTGATAAATCATAATTTAATGAAGGCCTATGTATTTCACTGTTAGCTATTTGGTATATCAACAACAGTTGTCCAACTTATGAATACTGAGGCTAAATAACCAGTGTATATTTCACTAAGGGTCAGCAGTGTCAATTTCAGTTTGGTTTGTTGCTGAACCTATTATTTTCTCTGCAAAGATATTCATGCAGCACATTTTCCCAAGATTTCTCCTTTGAAACACCCCCTCTAGCTTGTCATGTTTCAATACATTGGCTATAATAATAAAAGGTCTACAGGGATTTTGCATTGCAACATACCGGTACATGAAAGAACCTGGATGATAACGTTAATAAATTGTGCAAGGTATTCTGAGTGACTTCCGAATAGAGAACAGATGTCAACAATTCTCCCATTATAAATCTCGGTAAGAAATTTTTTTTCATTCAAGTGAAAAATGATAATGTATCAATGAAGATATCTTGGATTTTTCCCTTTCATCGATTTTAATTGCACTTCTTTTACAGGTATGTGTATTTTTATTCAAAATCGTCCAAACATGCTGCATTAAAATCTTGGGACAGACTATAGTTACATCACAACAAAAGTCCATTAACTTGCTAGAAAAGCCTTTTAGCTTTGTTGGCTTAGGGTAGATTGGGCGGCTAAGGTGTTACATACAATGTGTACCAACTTTCAAACAGGAGGTAAGAAAACTTGTGAATTAGTATGTATCCTTCTTATGTATTCATCTAGTAATCCAGACACCACAGGGACCAAGCCCGTTTTGACTTTAATTTCGAAAAAATCTTTATTTATGGTTACATCGAAATTAATGTCAAAATGGGCTTGGCCCCTGTGCCAGACACTAATAATCCAGATACCTTCTGGATAGACAAATTTTCATGGAAACAAATTTTCAAAATGATAAATAATTTTCTATTATTGATGATTTATTAAAGCAGTGATTTTCAGCTGGGAATACAAGGGCTTTGGATTGAGGATGCTCCACTGTCTATCTATGTGTAATGGTTAAAGGAGTCATGGGCCACAAGCAGAATATTCTACTATTTCATTAAATCTCTCTTCATTGAAAACCTTGAAAAAGATTTCATTAATTTCCTTAATAACATAATTTGCTTTAATTCTATTCAATTTGCTTTTTTTATTACTGTTAGATAAAACAAATTTTTAAAACTTTTTTTATTGAAATCAAATAAATAAAACTTAATGAAATGAAGAAAATATACATTTAACTGTAAATGACTTTTGAATTGTACATGTATTTACCATATGTATGCTAAGTTCTGTAGAACTTGGTCATCAAATCATTTAATTAATGATTGCATACCAGCAAAGGAATTTTAATTGACTCTGCGTGACTTGTAAAGTATATATACAGTGATAAATGGGTTTTTTCAGGGTCTATATACAGTAGTTGGCATACCTAGCTTGAAAACAAAATTTTAAACATGTATTTGAAAGTCTGCCTATATAATTTTTAAGTTACCCTATTTAAAACTAAGTTTGACCTACAAAATATTTTGGGCTTCTTTCCAAATCCAAAACAAATTGAAACCAGTCTTTTAATTTTATGAAGACATAACAATGCATGGGTATATTATAATATTTAATATTATTTATGAAGCTCACAGTGTCACACAGATCCTCAGAATATAAAAGTTTAATCCAACATCAGTGCAAAAGATTTACCAGTAATGACAAGATTCAGAATTAACATTGCTTTCAGCATTGTTACACTGACATTAGGGCAGGCTTCAGACATTCCTCAGACTTAATTGTCACATACATCACCAAAACACTTATTTAACCAAAGATCTTGCAACAAGAAAATTTCTGGAAAGGTATCATGTGATGTTTGAATGACACGATGTGGATTATAATTTCTAAACTTGTACTTAAGCCAAGCGACTTATGTTACCAGCCCCTGTGAATTTAAGTCAAGTGACTTATGGTACCAACCCCTATATATGAACTGTACATGTTACCAACTCCCGTGAATTGCCATCTGAAGGGAATACATTTGCAGTTATGTACTTGGTACACTATATGATGGTGTCAGCAGTAATAACCTTTCCCACATTAATGACTGACACTGTACCAGATGTCATATCAGTACTCCCACATATTTACTAAAAATAATCTTGCAATCTTGCATCAGCTGCATCAAAAAAATAATTTCAGGGTCAAACAGGATATAATAAAAATAGAGCACTATGTCCTTTGGAGACTAGTATACCCCCCCCCCCCCCCACCCCCTTCTAAAAAAAAAACCAAGTATAATTCTTTCTAATATTCCATGAATAAAATGATGCAAAATCAAAGGGGGGGGGGGGGGGGGGGGGGGGGGAGTGGTTAGAAGTGTGTGTGTGTGTGTATGCAAACATGAGATGTTTAAAAATAGATTACGAAATCAAACCAAATACATTAATGTGAAAAATAAGGTCAGCTCTTAATTACATGCACTTTTATATACATGAAAATGTAATAGTTTTCTAATCCTAAATGAATTAAAGTACATACACACCATGTACTTGATAATATCAGCTTTCTATTTTAAGGAGGTAAACCACTTAAAAGTTAAGCCCACTGAATATACATAATCCTGATTACTAAGAGTTCAGTTTAATTAAAGTTCCGCTTTAAATACATAATCAACAACTTTTTATTCATGTTTTGTATGTCTTTTTTACCTGGTGTGTTATGGTTATAGTTCATAAAGTAGACTAAAATGATGCCTTGTGAATATGTATATCATTAATTCAGGTCAGGCTTTCAAGATTGTTTTTCTCATATAAGGCTGTCCAAAATTAATTCTGTGTTTAACGTAACCTGCGCACGTATATTTTAGAAAAAATTGTGTTTAAAAATTGTTTTAAAATAAATTCCTATTTTGATTTGATCTTTTCCAGTTTGATTTTACTAAAATACTGCAATTTGTAGAAATTTGAAATGTTTAGAGCACATTACAGGCTATATACATGTATATTATATACTCAATGGGATTGTCAGGAAAGATCATTATTAAAGAGGTAGCCTACATGTAGCTTGAATACTCACTGTATTTGTAATTTAATGTTTAAAATGGATAAAAATCATTTATTTGAAAATGTTTGTTTAAATTTTATCACCCTCCCTGGTAGGTTTGGTATTTTGAAGTGATGTTAAACATAGAATTAAGTTTGGGCGGCCTAAACCATGAAAATATTCAATATGGCATCATTGAATAAACAATGTTGCAATAACATCTAGCTTTTATCAAAAGTCAGGGACATACTATGGTTTTATTAATATTATATGTAATGTTGAGCACCAATTTTCATTGATTTCTTTGTCAGGTCCACAAAATCAATTTCACTTTGACTGAAATAAGAAATATAGCTACAATTTGTACCGGTATTTGTAGAATAATTGTCCAGGAGTTTATGTATTCTCTAAAGTTTGTTTTTCACTAAATCAATGCCAACGAATATCATTGAACTCTCAGTACATTTGTATAGCATTTTCAAAAACTCACAGCCAGTCTCCTAAGGAATATGCGAGATTGAGCAAGTGTTTTGGATGTTTACTTGTGGAAACAGTTCTGTAGTTTTAATGTTTAAAATAATCCATTTATTAAGTGACGTCCCAACAATGAACATCCCCTCAGTCATATTCAATGGCACCTAATTTTTTACTTTAAAGATTATTCACTGGTAAAACAAGTTGGTGTAACTATTGCTGACCATCCATAAACCAAAACATTTTTGGTTTATTTAACTATTTACCATGTTCACACCAGTAAAATTTACAACCTCAAAATTCATAACAGAATAACATGGTACACTTACCTGAAGAAACATTCCCATGAGAAACCTGAGGGCCACATACAGGTAGTAACTGTTAGAGAAGGCAGTGCCCAGTCCAATCAGTATGGGGGTGTAGAGGGTCACCAGCATCACTGGTTTACGGCCATACTTGTCGGCCAGGTAACCAAACAGCAAACCGCCCACCATGACGCCACAGAAGTAAATGGTGGCAGCCAGGTTGGAGAGGTACTTGGATTCACAGACTAGACTCCACTGAACGGATACAATTTTTTTTATCTTTTAGCATTTCATATACTGTAATACTGGGAGAATGGGTCGTATAAAATGTGACCGATGTAACTATACTCTATTTTATTGAAAACTTTAAAATCTGTTTTAAAAACATTAACTGAGAAATGCAGCAAGACACTTCCCCATTAAAATGCATTAGTTACCAGTACTCAGGGCTATAAAACTAAGTACCTGTATAAAGGACTAGCCCATTTCCAATCTTCATAGTAAAGGAAATAATTGTGCAAAAGTGAGATTGAGATGAAAAGTGAATTTGTCTATGATAAATGTAGATGTCCCTAAAGCCAGTACTGTTAGATATAAGTATTGAATAATGCTACAGGCAGAGCAAGCTGCAGAAGAGGTTTTTAGAAAGTTCCTCACTGTTAATATAGAGCCCATGAGTAAATATATCAAAAAATGTTTTCCTAAGAAGTTTACGCATCATATTTACACTAATAAAGAATTGAACCATGCAATTTGAATCATACAAATAGCTCTCTTTCAAAAACAAAAATAGACATGTACCTCTGAAACAATAGTAGCCTCCCTTTCCTCCGTATGAAACTCCCAGTGGCTATTTGGATCATTGGCACAGGTTACAGTTTTATTGATTCCACTGTTCAAGAAGTAAGTACTGGAACAAGCTCCCAATTTGGGCGCCAAGGAGCCATTTCCTGCACTACCATTCCTACCACTTTGGCCATACATATCAGAAATACACGAATGTTTAGGAGGATAACCAAAGAAGCCCATGATCACTATGTTGAAAACCAATGGGAAATAGTTGCATGCCAGTAGGAAAAATATTCCCAGCTGGTATTTCCCTGGCTTTCCCAGTGTCTCTAAAAGCGTGTCTAGCTGGAACTTCATAGTGGAAATGACTGCAAGAAAAAAGGAATCTTTTAACTATAACAACACATCATGCACATGGAGATACATGTATCAGCATGTGTATATTTGATTTATGTATCTAAAAATTTTCTACTGCCTACTGGGGTTTCAGATATACCATATGCAAATAACTTTGATTGATTGATTTTTTTCTTCTTCATTCAATTAAACATGTAACACCTGTTAATCAATATTTTTCATTTTATCTAAAGCTCTACGTAAATATTTCTTGTATAAAGTCATGCATTAACCAATCAAACATTTTAAAAGGCTTCCAGATTATTTTACACCCGGACATTAATATGTTTTAAAAAAGGTCAAAACCATAGCTCTATCACAGAAAAGTTGACTTTATAAAATATATATTATATATATATTTAAGGAATAAGGAATCATTCTTTGAGTATTATGAGGTGATAATTTCGGTTTTCCTTTTTATTTGCATATAATTGACATACAGTCATGGGACATAATTATTCGCCACCCCGTATATGTATATCACGCTTGATTTCCGCTTTACAGTCGAAAATAGGGTTCCGCGCTTTAAATAGACTAAAGGTTTCCCCTTCCTATTTATGTCACAGTGTCATGCTACTAAAATGATGACATGTACACAGATATTTTTTCGTCTGCTGTCAAATAATAAACAAAAAGCACGGGTGTTTTGAAATGGGCCGAAAAGGGAAAGAGCTTAGTGTTGAAGTGAGAAATCTCATTATTACTTCATACAAAGTGAACAGAAATGTTTCAAATTTATCAAGGACTTCAGCAATTCCACGATCTACTGTGAAAAGTATTATTAAGAAATTTAAACAACATAATGATGTAAAAAATCGTCCTGGAAGAGGCCGGAAGTCATTATTTAGGGAGAGAGACACTAACAAACTTTCTCGGGTCATTAAAGAAAACCGAAGGCGAACTTTCAAAGACATAACAGGTATAATTAATGAAAACAGGGATCATCAATTTTGTACAAAAACTGTCGAAAGAAAAATCAGAAAACTAAGATATGTTCGGAGGGTTGCTAAGAAGAAAGTTGCAGTTCATGAAGTTATAATAAAAAGGAACGTGAAAAATGGTGTAAGGAGAGAAAAGAATGGACAGTTCAGCAAGAATGGGGTAAATGGATTTTCAGTGATGAAAGTCAGATTGTTATTGGGAACAACAAGGTTTATGTGTGGAGAAAAGCGGATGAAAAGTTCAACCCTCAACTCGTATGTCCTGCTCCGCGACGAAGGCTAAGTGTTATGATCTGGGAGTGCGTATGCTTTCAAGGTGTTGGTACATTAACTGATTTCCAAGGTAACATTAATGCTCAAAAGTACTTGCAAATAATTGAAAATAATATTTGGCCTGTAATTGCAAGGCATTTCCCAAATAACGATTACATTTTCATGGACAACAATGCCCCTGTACATCAAGCGAAAATTGTGATGAATAATAACAATATTAATACAACAAAATGGCCAGCACAGAATCACCAGATTTAAACATAAAAGAGAACATTTGGTTGCATATAAAAAGAGTGCTAGAAACCCGTGTCAATATCATAAACTCGCAACAAGATCTTATGGCGGAAATTCAGACCATGTGGGAAAACATTCCATTAAACTATATTAGAGAACTCTATAATTCAATACCAGGACGTCTAAAGGTGGTAATAAGGATGAAAGGAAATATGACCAAATATTGAGGTAAGATTTTAATTTTATCAACAAACAGCTTTCTAACTTCGCCAAGTGGATCTGCGATTTCGGCAGCCAATTTGAAAGTGGCGAATAATTATGTCCCACGACTGTATATAAACTCGCATGTGTTTTATAGAGCATATATTTAAATAGCTCCATGACAAAAATACTCTTTTATAGAATTTGTTAAATGAACCAAACCTCCTCTGACGTAATCATATATAATTATAGTATCTATATTATTTCAAAATGGTTTGCATTCCACTTTGTTGTGGAACTGGTTTGATCTAGATTTTTTTTATTGCAATGATTTTGGACCTTGCCAGAACACGATAAATACATTAATATTTATAAGAACATTAGTACGTGAGAGAAAGAGAAAGCGAAAGTAGAGAATCCAATCTCTTGGTAATGCGCAGAAGAGATTTAATTTCCGCACCAATTTCGCTTCGTTCTTTTAACCTTGTCAGATGTAAGGAGACAATAATCGATTCAGTCAAATTGATAAACACTTCTAAATAATGTCTCGTTTAATTAAATCAATATTGCTATGGTCACTGATCCAAAAGAATAATTGTAAAGGCGATGTATGACATTCGCCTTCTTCAAACTCCGCCGGTTGAGTGACGTTTAAAATGAAATAAATGATGAATTTTAGTTTTTTACATACTTACCGGTTGATATACTCCCAACTGGCCGACACAGAATAAAACACAGGAAACTAATCACCCTTCAGTCACTCTCAGTAACTGTGTGCGTGAACCTCCGTGTCGTGTGAGAGACTGACGACCTTCTCTTCGATTGGCTATTTTTACAAGTTGAGAAATTACCTTTTTCTATTTTTAGCTGAAAGACGTAAACAATAGAAATGCAAGTCTACAGTATCAAGTTTCAAGTCTACAATTTCAGAACCAATTTAATGACATTCGCATTGATCCTTAGTGATTTTAATTTTACCTTGCATGATTTTTGTTTTGTAAATAAAATGAATGAATTTTCATATTTAATATAAATATGTACATGTATATACTGTCAAAAAATAGATTAATAAAAATCCTTTATTTTCAGTGCGTTCATCTTAGAAATAAGATTTTGATATGAGTTTGTTTAGTCATGTGTTCAAATCCTGTGAACATACTGTGTATTTATAAAAAAAAAAAATCAAAAAAATCAGTAAAACCATAAACTTTTGCAGTAACTTCGTAAAGGTTTGTAATATTACATGTAGTAGTTACCCCATATAATATTGTTGGTTATGTGCAGATACCCGATGGGCGTGGTCATAATGACACGAGGGAGCGTAGCTCCCGAGTGTCATTATGGCCACGTCCATCGGGTATCTGCACATAATCAACAATATTATATGGGGTAAGTTACTTGTACCATAGTTTACAATTATCACAGTTTTCGAGCGTGCACTTGCCTCTAATCAATACGGCGCCAATGTGTTGGTCTTATATATATTGTACCATAGCTTGGCGTGTTTTCTATTGTTAAAAGTGTGGGTTATCTGTACATACCCCACACATTTTTTTAAAACTCCGCCCACTATCTCAGGTAAAAACAACGTCAACAAAGTTGTGTTTTAACACGTCCGTGATACTGTTCACAGTAAAAGATTCCTCCAGATCAAAATTGCTAATAACTCAACACGGATAACTGATTCAAACTAAGTTCGCCGAATAAATTTCATTTGTAGCTTGAGACAAAACTATATCGGCAATGGCTCTGTCAGAATGACTCTATTTTAATATTCGAACAAGTAACGCGTGTAAGATGAAATAAGGGTGTCCTGTAGAAAGGTTTTATAGAAAGTCAATCACGTGATAGGAACGTGCTTGAATAGTAAACTTGTTTTGTAAAACATAGAGTGAATAGCGGCGGCCAATCGGAGTTGACATTTATCATTCACGGTTTTGCGACATACATTTCTCAATTTGTTTTTTTTTTTGTTTTTTTTTTTTTGATTGATTTTTTAAAGTATCTATATGTGTATGTTTATTCAGCCATCTTTAAAGTCATACATGTATATTATTGATACAGAGTATCAAATAGTATTTCAAAAAGAGTAATTATATCATCATTAATTTAATCTAATTTCAACAGGAGCATTGCACAACTTAGGGTTCGTAAACTCAAAATTGTTTTAATAAGTTTAATTATTTGAAGCAAGTATCGATACTAGAAGTCGGAAAATGAATAAACATGAAATAAAAATATGACATTGAACAGCCGATTTATTCCTAAGCTATGAATTTTTCAACAATTACAGATAATTAATGTTCATCACCGATAGAAAATCATTTTAGAAATTCACGGAGTACAATGTACATACAGTATATAAGACCAACACATTGGCGCCGTATTGATTAGAGGCAAGTGCACGCTCGAAAACTGTAATAATTGTAAACTATGGTACAAGTAACTTACCCCATATAATATTATTGATTATGTGCAGATACCCGATGGACGTGGCCATAATGACACTCGGGAGCTACGCTCCCTCGTGTCATTATGACCACGCCCATCGGGTATCTGCACATAACCAACAATATTATATGGGGTAACTACTACCTGTATGTACATTGTACTCCGTGAATTTCTAAAATGATTTTCTATCGGCGAAGAACATTACTTATCTGTAATTGTTTAAAAATTCGTAGCTTAGGAATAAATCGACTGTTCAATGTCATATTTTTATTTCATATTTATTCATTTTCCGACTTCTAGTATCGATACTTGCTTCAAATAATTAAACTTATTAAAACAATTTTGAGTTTACGAACCTAAGTTGTGCAATGCTCCTGTTGAAATTAGATTAAATTGATGATGATATAATTACTCTTTTTGAAATACTATTTGATACTCTGTAACAATAATATACATGTATGATTTTAAAAATGGCTGAATAAACATACACATATATATACTTTAAAAAATCAATCAATAAGCAAAAAAAAAAAAAAAAAAAAAAAATTGAGAAATGTATGTCGCAAAACCGTGAATGATAAATGTCGAATCCGATTGGCCGCCGCTATTCACTCTGTCCACAAAACAAGTTTACTATTCAAACACGTTCCTATCACGTGATTGACTTTCTACAAAACCTTTCTACAGGTAGTAGTTACCCCATATAATATTATTGGTTATGTGCAGATACCCGATGGGCGTGGTCATAATGGCACGAGGGAGTGTAGCTCCCGAGTGTCGTTATGACCACGCCCATCGGGTATCTGCACATAATCAACAATATTATATGGGGTAAGTTACTTGTACCATAGTTTACGATTATTCATTATATCTTATTATTATAGCTATTGGGAGTGCACTTGCCTCTAAACAATACCGTGCCAATGCGTTGGTCTTTATGTATGTACATTGTACTCCGTGGATTTCGAAAATGACTTTCTATATCCCCAACAAATATCAATTATTCTTTATTTCTTTTAAAATTCATAGTTATTAGGAATAAATCGACTGCTCATTGTCATATTTTCATTTCATATTTAATCATTTTCCGACTTCTAGTATCGATATTTGCTTCAAAAAATTAAACTTGTTAACATAATGTCATGTTTACGAACCCTAAGTTGTGCAATGCTTCTGTTTAAACAATTGAAATTAGATTTAAATTGATGAGGATAGTTACTCTTTTTAAAATCCTATTTGATACTCTGTATCAATAATATACATGTATCTTTTTAAAAATGCGGGGAAAAAATATGTACATATATAATTATACTTAAAAAAATCAATTTAATAAGCAAAAAAAGAAATTATTTGAGAAATGCATGTCGCGAAACCGTGAATGGTAAATGTCAAATACGATTGGCTACCGCTATTCACTCTGTCCACAAAACAAGTTTACTATTCAAACGCGTTCCTATCACGTGATTGCCTTTCTATAAAACCTTTATACAGGATACCCCTATTTCATCTTACACGCGTTTCTCTACTTGTTCGCACACATGGGGAGAATAAAAATAGAGTCTTTCTGACAAAACCATTGCCGATATTGTTTTGTCTCGAGCTACAAATGAGATTTATTCGACGAAACTTAGTTTGAGTCAGTTATCCGTGTTGAGTTTTGGCAATTTTTATCTGGAGGAATTTCTTACTGTGGAATATTATGGACGTGTTCAAAACAACTTTGTTGATGTTGTTTTTACCTGAGATAGTGGGCGGAGTTAAAAAAAAAAGTGTGGGGTATGTACAGATAACCCATACCTTAAACAATAGAAAACACGCCAAGCTATGGTACAAGATACCCTTATTTCATCTTACATGCGTTACTTGTTCGCACACATGGAGGAGAATATTAAAATAGAGTCATTCTGACAGAGCCATTGCCGATATAGTTTTGTCTCAAGCTTCAAATGAGATTTATTCGACGAACTTATTTTGAATCAGTTATCCGTGTTGAGTTATTAGCAATTTTGATCTGGAGGAATATTTTACTGTGAACAGTATCATGAACTTGTTAAAACACAACTTTGTTGACGTTCTTTTTACCTGAGATAGTGGGCGGAGTTTTAAAAAAAAGTGTGGGGTATGTACAGATAACCCACACTTTTAACAATAGAAAACACGCCAAGCTATGGTACAATGTAGAAAATAACATCGACGTGGAAGAGCCAGGTGAAAATAGCTATTTTTTTTTCGGACGAACGACGTATTTGTTCGGACAAATTAGGATTTGGTTCAGACGAACACATTTTTGTTGAACAAATTTGGATTTGTTCGGACAGTTAGCTATTTGTTCGGACGGATAAGTATATTTTGTTCAGACGTATTACCTATTTGTTCGGATGCATAGGTTATTCGTTTGGACATTTGTACTGATAAATAAGTTACTTGATCTAGTAGAAACATTGTCAGAGAGAGAGAGAGAGAGAGAGAGAGAGAGAGAGAGAGAGAGAGAGAGAGAGAAAAGTAAAAAGTAAAATAAAAACACTAAGGATCAATGCAAATGTCATTAAAAAAGCAATAACCAAAAGACTGTTAATATAAAAAAAAATGTATTTCTGAGAAATTGCAATTATTATCGATATTATTATTCATGGAAAGCTGTAATTTAATGTTTGGAACATTAATCATCAGCTGTTGTCTCTCCTTAATGTCCCTTCCTGCCTATTTCTGTCGTTTTTTTTTATTTCCCTTGGTCATAAGCACTTTCACGTATACCACCAGTTTTGTTGTAAAACTACAATATATGCTTTTTGTACGGAAGCGTATTAGTGCCACATTGTAAAAAAAAATTCTTTAAAATTCCAACTTTAAAGTTGGAATTTCCAACTTTAATCTTGGAATTTCCAACTTTAAAGTTGATTTTTCCAACTTTAATCTTGGAATTTCCAACTTTAATCTTGGAAAATCCAACTTTAATCTTGGAATTTCCAACTTTAAAGTTGGATTTTCCAACTTTAATCTTGGAATTTCCAACTTTAAAGTTGATTTTTCCAACTTTAAAGTTGGATTTTCCAACTTTAATCTTGGAATTTCCAACTTTAATCTTCTGTTAATGTTATTACGATAAGTTTTTCAATTTCAGACGAATTTCTTTTAATAAGTGATCTTTATTAACGCCATGCAGATACAAATTTCAAGGCTTTGTTTTGATCTTAATTGTCTTTTAGTGTGCTTCTTTCTAATCCTGCATTTAATAAACGACATCATACATCCTATTGTTTTACATATTATGATAACATTTATTTTAATTAAAAACTATTTCGAGATATCTGATACTGTATACTTTTCAATCTTATATATTTATATGAAAACGTCTAGTTCAGACATATACAACTATAAGTTTATGCACAGTATGCCTGTGATATAATGTTTACTGTTATATTTATATTCATGTATTTGATTCAGAATTATTTCGATATTTGATATCTGTTACTGAATGCATTTAATCGTTTTAATCTGACACATTTATATGAAAACTTCTAATTCAGACATATACAACAATAAGTTTATGCCCAGTTTGCCTGTCTTATAATGTATACTGTTATATTTACAAGAAATAAATTCAAACAAAAAAGTTGGAAATTCCAAGATTAAAGTTGGAAATTCCAAGATTAAAGTTGGAAAAATCAACTTTAAAGTTGGAAAAATCAACTTTAAAGTTGGAAATTCCAAGATTAAAGTTGGAAATTCCAACTTTAAAGTTGGAATTTTAAAGAATTTTTTTTTAACAATGTGGCACTAATACGCTTCCGTATTTTTGAGAGTAATATGTACATTGTGTCTAAAAATTCTAATGTATAAATTAAATGAAAACTGTCAATGTATACTTATGAACTGTAATTAAATACTTATGTGAAATATTTATTCTGATATATGACAGTTCAATAAAATAAATATCTTAAAAACTATATACATTTTTTCATAAATATGCTATAAAATGTAAGTCCAGTTTTAAGAAATTAAGGTTCGTGGGGTGAATGAGAGAGTGGGGTGGGCAAGTGGGGATCAGAAAATGGGGTGAGAAAGTTGGTTGAGAAGGGTAAGCAAGTTGGTTGAGAAAGTTAGGGGAAGAGTTTAGTGAGATAGTATGGTGAAAGAGTGGGGTAAGCGAGTTAGGTGAGAGAGCTAGGGAGAGAATGCGTGAGCGAGTTGAGTGAGAGTGAGGTGAGCGAGTGGAGTTAGAGAGTGTGAAAAGAGGAGTGAGAGATTGTGCTTAGGGAGAGTGGGGAAATCGATTGAGAGAGTGGAGTGATAGAGTGCAGTGAGAGTGGTGGATGAGTGAGTGGGGTGAGAGTAGGGAGTTGGGTTGGTGAATGGATTAAGAGTGTGGTGAGAGAGTAAAGGGAGAGAGAGAGAGTGGGGTGACCAAGTGGCATGAGAGAGTGGAGTGAGAAATGGATTGAGAGAGAAGGGTGAGCGGATGTTGTGACCAAGAGGGATAAAGAGTGGAGCGAGAGAGTGGAGTAAGAGAGTTTCAGATAAAAGAGCAGGGACGGTGGCATTTAGGGTGGAATAAATGATTGGGGTAAATGAGTGGGGTGACACAGATGAGAGAGAAATGGAAATAGAGAGGCTGTGTAAGAGGGGGAGACTGAGACAAAAAAGTAGGAAGAGTAAGTGGTGAGAGAGACTAAGAGTGGGTTGAGAGATTGGTTGGAGAGTGGGGTGAAAGAGTGGGAAGAGAGAAGAGGGAAAGTTGGATGAGAGTGTAGAGAGAGTGGATGAGAAGGGGGGGGGGGGGGGAGTGCCGTCGAGAAGGGGTTGGAGACTGGGTTGAGAGGGATGAGAGAATGAGTCTAGTGGGGTGAGGGATTGGTGGGAGAATAAAGTGGAAGTGTGGTGTGAGAGAGTATAGTTATAGGAGAGACAGGAGTGAGGGGTTAGTGAAATGCTTAGTGAGAGAGAGAAAGATTTAATTTTTAAATTTATTTATCAATGTGTATTTACTAACTTTGCAAATTGCTACCACTTCTTATCCTTCAGAATCGAGCCTGTAGTATCTCATGTCATTATATCATATGCGAGGATAATTTGTTAGAATTACATTGAATGCATCATCAAAATAAATTTAATGTTTGTAAGGCAAAAGTTGAAACTCTTGTCTTCTCTAAATATCAGTATAATAGTAGAAATGGGATATAAGGGATAAATCATCGACATTGATATCAAGCACTTACTTATTCTTTGAAACAATTTCTTTCGTGGGCAAGCTTAAGGTGGTTTGGAACACCTGTCGATATCAATGTGGATAAAAGTATATTTTATACAAAATACTTTCACCAGTTTCGCATTTTCAAAATTTACAATATTTGACCAAAGAATAAGTTTTAAAGTTTTTTAAATGATAAAAATTATAAAAGCCCCAGCTGGATTCGAACCCCTGACGTACAGATTCATATCCAACCGACTGCGCTACGCTGTTAGGTTACCATTTGGGGAAAAAACAAATTATAAAATTATACTTGATATCATTGTTTATTTAGATCGGAAGTATGTCACAATATGGAGGTGTTCCGTTCCGCCATTAAGAAAATAAATTTAATACTAGTACTGTCTCATTCTATCAAGGTGGTTTTATCGTACATGTAAAGGATAATTTAGATGATTAGTAGTAATGAAACCAATATTCTCCCCCCGCCTTGAATTCGCCCAGTCAGGGTTGTGTTTGAAGAGATGAAATTTGAAACATTGGAATTCGCCCTGTCTTAAATTCGCCTGCTGACAACAAGGGCGAAAGGGGCGAAAATAAAACGGGGGCGAATATTTCTATGTATGCAGTACATTTACCCATATATATACACCGGTTAATATCAAGCTTACATTTACGTAAGATCTTTCATCTCTTCTGTACAATGGACATACATGTTAGTTAAACAAAAACATCATTGTTACGTGTTAAAACAAATTGTTTATTACGTTTCAAAACGTTTAAAAATTAAAATTATTCAATAATTATTATACAATTTGAGAATTCTTCTTCAGCAATACACTGAAGCACTTTATCTACTTTCCACCGAAAAATGCGTCTTTTGAGACTCTGTTTTGGTTTCTTCTGTACAGACTGTGCAAGTAAAAACAGAAACAGCTTAGAAACAGAAGTTAAAATCGGCAATACAACCTCAAAAAAACCAGCAATCAGAATTTGATCCTGTGGTAAACATATAAACAGAAAAACGCTATTTTGATTGTCGAATTGAAAATATGTGTGAAAACAATCTGATATGTAATAGGCACTTATCAATCTAAAACAGCGTCAAAAACATTTGCCATAACATTATATTTACCAAAGAACGTAAATTTCTCGTACAAAATAGCAGAATAACCAAATAACCGTAAAGGGGTTAATGGTTTAAAATCAAATTGAAATAGAGTAAAGAGGTAATTTTTTTAATACACTGAATAAGATGGGGAGCTTCTATCATAGAAATTTAAGTATACTAGTACTCTTGGTAATGTACGTATCTTTTAACACTCGAAGTTTCTCCATTCTTCTATTTTTCTCTGATATTTAAAAGTTAAAAAAAACAAATGTAATATGGATATATGTGGGAAAACAAAAACAAATAAAAGCTAAAACTTCCTTCATTTTATATACCAAAACTATCAGGTGAAACAAACCTCACAGATTTCGTAATTGACTTAAACATACTCTTTAATGAATGAATGAATACTTACAATAAGCTCTTCTTGAAGTTTTAGGAGCTTACTTCTGTGTCCCTGTAGTTTAGTCTTTAATATAAAAAAAAAAATGAAATGGAAGTTAAAAAAAAAACAACAATCTATTGAATATTTGAAAAGTTAACAAAAATCAATAATCAAAAGTAAAATAAATTGCATGCACGGATTGGGGAGTGGGAAGGGGGTCAGTGAAGTCCAGAGCCCCCTCCCCACCCATTTTCTTGAAAATAAAAAACAAATATAGTCAAGTTACCGAAAAAAATTAAGAGGCCTTGGACCCTTCCATCCCCCCCCCCCTCCAAAAAAAATACCAGAAATCCCTCTGAACCCAAACCCGGGTAAAATTTTAGATTCGAGGGCATGCGTTGCAACAGTTACAATATTTTGATAATTTTGTGGTACAGAAATATGATTTATAAATTACCCACCATTATTTTTTTCGCCATCTGCGGGTTTCTCCGCTTTCGAATTTTTCGCTGCAAAGAAATTTCATATCATATTTTCTAGTTACATGTTCAAAAAACACGATAAACCAAATGTATTGAAAATTTGTAATATGATCAATTATTTACCACCAAATCCACAAGTATTTGGTTATTTAGGCTTTCTCTCTTTTCTATTTTCTGCCAAAAAATGAAGATGAAGTAACAATTGGTAATACATAAATCTAAAATGTAACAAAATAATTCTTTTCACATCTTATCATGAATTTTATGTTACAAAATATAATTCTGATATTTACCCATGCGTCGTTTTATAGTTTCTGCATCTCATCGTTTCCTTTCTGTTAAAATATAGTCAAATAAAATCGTTAATATATATATATATATACATTGTGCTAGTACATGTAATATCATTAAACTTTAGAGTCATGCGTGAGAATAAGGTAGTTTGGGCGATAAACCATTTAACAAGAACATTTTGAATAGGATTCAATTTGAACTTTTATACACTACATTTGATATTCTTTTTATAAAATCAATATACACCCCAGAAATGTAGTTAATTCATAAGGACTTTCTGAAAACTATATGAACAAACTTCTAATTTTGTGATTGATTCTGTAAATCTTTTCCCATCTCTTTGTTTTAACTTCGCCTGCGATGAAAAAAAAATTGCACAGTTATTTCTGTATGATTTGGCCGTTTATGCTTGTTTTGGTGTAATGTTAGTATAAAGAACTAGTGTAATTTTAAATGATATGAATTTACTAAAGTAATTAACCAGCAATTTCGCTTGAATAGCTCTCATTACATCAAGAAGCCGTTTGTTTTCCATCTGAAAAAAATACAAATTTCCAAGTCCGTCTAAAAATTGCATAAATACATACATGTGTATATGTACATGTACAAATTTAGATTTAAAGAATCTAAAATTTTGAAAAGGACAATACTTTTACATGCATTATGTGTGTACCTGTGTTTTTTTTTTTATATATTCCTTTCATCGATAAAAGAAGTTTGATTCACGTGCAATATTTTATATAATAAAGATAAATCATTGTTCAAATAGGTAGGAAAGGGACGTAACAGTTTAAGATGATAGATTGTTTGTTTGTTGTTGAATGTCCCATTGAGAATATTTAACTTCTTTAGATGTAGGACAAGAAATAACGAACTTATGCCTTGAATAGTACTTAATAGGGCTTTATTTGAACAATGAGTAGATGTAAACAACACCTCTCGCTTCCCTGCCTCAACATCTTTAGCACACAATTTGAAGTCGCAAAGGATTTTCACCCGCTTTCCCTCCTTAAAATAAGAATTATATATTTTTACTTCGGTGACTTTTGGAGTGGAGTGAGCGAGTGGAATGAGAGAGTGTGGTGAGCAAGTGGGGTGAGCGAGTGGTGTGAAAGAGGGGGGGGGGGGGGAGAGAGAGAGAGAGAGAGAGAGAGAGAGAGAGAGAGAGAGAGAGAGAGAGAGAGAGAGAGAGAGATTACAAGTTGTTTACATCTACCCCCCCCCCCCCCCCCCTTTTCAAAAATTATTGGCATCTCATATAAAGTGTCATCTTTTTTTCTTTGTATTCAATCCGATTCCTTTAGATTCCTTTAGATTAGTTTTCAAATAATCCTACATCTTTGCTGTTCAAAGGTTCAAACACCATAGATTTTAAAGCCATCTCTAAAGTTGCAGATGAAAAGATATTTGTAAATGTATATTTCGAGTTACATTTTGTTGATAAGAAATATATGAATACAATTTGTTGTATATTACCTTCATACCAGAATTGTTGACATGAATTACTGTGCCATTCTCGCTACAGAGACAGAAGATATCATCTTCCGATTTTTGGAGCATAGTCAGTCGAGAAGTTATTCCAAAACTTTAATATCCTCATATTTTAGAGTCGTACTTAGTAGAGCATATACTCAGAGAGTACGGAGTACAAGAATGAGTACCGATCTAAAATATTACAGAACAATTTTTTAATAAATCTGATATCTCTAACTTTGCAATTATGGAGCATACACGTATATGCATTTATTTTTGATTTTCTTGAATGTGAATTCTAGTATTTCCATTCCGTTTAAAAACAGGCCTCGATCCTGCGGTTTTCATTTTTGTGTTATTATCTTTGTTTATTACAATGTGATTTAGCTCTTCTAAATATTCAAATATCTTGCAAAAATGGCATGGTTAATTTGTTATATCTAATTATTATTTGAGAATAGAGTTTATTAACCGAGTAAGGTCGATTTCCGATATAAAATTCGCTCATTCACCCGCTGCCACAGTTTCTATTTTCAATGGCGCATGCGCACAATAGTAGATAGCGCAATGGTGCGATGAAGCAATAGATAGAGAACTAACGATGGCACGATAGAGCATCGCGTCATTGATATCGCCCCATCGCGCTATCGCGTCATTGTGCCATCGTACCATCGGCATCGCATTGTCGCATCATTGCATCATCGTCATCGCGCTATTGCACCATCGCTTCATCGTCATCGCATCATCGTTTCATAGACATCGCGTCATCGCTAAATCGACCCATGGTGCGATTCTTGTGCGACGATGGTGCGATAGTGAACTACATGGTCATATCCGGATTCCATAGCAACCTAAGAAAAATCACGGGTTATGTATTTTTTCTGCAATGTCGCTTCCTTCTTATCCCGCATGAATTACCAAAGAAAACATTTTATTGTTTTAGTGAATATTCTGTACGTTCAAATTCATCTTCGCTAGCCAAGGGTCTACGAGGAGAGGACAACAAACATCTAAAAATTCTTCACCAAAAACTGCCTTTGGTTGGATCTCGGCATCGCCCTCTGTCTTGTGCATGCTCTCAACGGGAACTTCACGGCGAAGGTCTTCCTTAAAATTAAATGGGGTGTAATTTTAAACTTATTAATTTCCGTATACAGATAAAACAGAGTTTCCGAAACATGTGCAAATCTGTTTGAATTTTATTATTTAAAACAGTTATAACAAGCATTACTGTGTGTATCCAAGTTTGTTTTTTGTTTGTTCCATATACTAGACTAAGTGTTAGTGCAACAATGTATATGTATATATGTATTTAAGCCAAAAATAAATATTTTAACTACATTTGAAAACTGTTCGTCTTCATTGCTCCAAGTGGGGGATATCTAATGCATCATACGCCCCTGCCCTTTTATTATATACATATGCAATCAAACAAACCGTTATTTTATCCTCCATCAGTAGCGTCAATGCTGGTTTACCGAAGGGATAAGTTCATGGCCCTATACTATTTATAATTCGTGTCAGAAAATATAAAATAAGTTATCATTAATTTAATTCGTTTAGAGCATACTTTATTTCTCCTGTCTTCTTCCTCCATGGCATCTGCCCAACTGTAATCAAATTTCAGTATCTCCAGTTCTTCGTCCTATAAAAAGATGTTTTTTTTTAGTTCATAGGTTATGACTGATATCAAATCAGAGCCAGTTATGCTATGTCTGCATTGGTATTTCAACCACTAAATACCAAAGTTTTCGAAAAAGTGTCTGATTTGAAAAAGATGACAATTTTCCCACGTGTATATACATGTATATATATATATATATATATATATATATATATATATATATATATATATATATATATATATATATATATATATATATATAACAAACAATATAATGTGAGACTGGAGATGAACAAAATAACGGTATAAGAATAATTTTTTCTTTAAAACATGAATGTAACATGGAAAGTGACGAACGAAAGTACCAATATTTCACGAAGATGTTGTGTTAATTTTTGTTTCTTACCACGGTCCTGGCTGGGTCATTCCCAAATTCCAACATAACAGTGAAGTCCATTTCTTTACGCAGTAAGCTTCTATTCGTGTACATAACAACTATGTTTATGGTTGGTATCATTGTGACGTCAAATCATTATTACTTAATCATGATGTCACCAGATATTTCACTCTCAACATTATAGTTGAAATACATGGAATTATGATACACAATTATTTTCTTAAAATACATGTAGTTTGATTTATCTTATAGAACCATTTTAACAAGAGCTTGGACTTAGGTATAGTTGTGTCAAACAGCAATGTGACGTAGGCCTGTCTATTTCATTGTTGGCCACTCGGCCTTGGCCCTTTGAAATCAACCAGATTTGTCTGGCTTTTGAGCTAAGACCACGCAATCTGTGCATATTTCACTTGAAACCAGCATCATTTTTAACTTGATGCATGAAAAAGATAGTTATATACTACCGAAAGTGCAAGGTCTTGTTAAAATGGTTCTAACAATACTGTAAACGTATTATATTTACATGTAGCGGGTAAGATATTTGTCGGATATTGATTTTTTTTAACAAATTAGCGTAAATAATAATGTTTAATCGCATTTTTTGAATTTACATATTTATCTACATATCTCCGTGACATTTATATGATTGAGCGGAATCTACTTTAATGGGCGGCGGAAAGGGTAAAAAAGACGTTAATGCAAACGAACAACTGATTTTTAAAAACATGCTAAAAACGAAACAGACCAGCTTAACACAAAATCAACAGCCTCATTTACAACATCAACAGACAGCGATGTAAAACAAACGATCACCGATGCAAAACCAACAGTCATGCACTGAATTAACGCTAGATGGCATGCAAAGAGGTATCAGAAAAATCGTACCCTATTATCTGTTTGTCCGTCTGTAAACTTTTCAAATTATTTACTTCTTTTCCAGAAGCACTGGATCAATTTCAATCAAACTTGGCACATGTTTTTCATAAATTAGAACACAAACACTATTGTAGCAATTTAACATTGTATACCAATAGGTATTAAATTAAAATCAAATATGCAATTTATACAAACATATCAATGTTTATAAATGGTATATACTCCTGTATTGAAATGTAAATATTGAGTGAGTCATACTTCATACTGAGAATAGTCTTATTTCAAATACTTGTGCATAAAAAATTTTCATGTGCTTCAAAGTTGGATATTTTGTGAAAGAATCACATGTACAGCATCACATCATATTCACATGTATTGATTATGTATTCATTTGTTGTTATGTTTGACACAAGATATTTATTATTAAAAACATTTTTAAAATTTACTCAAAATACAGTCGTTATGTAGTTAAAAAACACCTTTTGATAAAATTGACACTAGCCAATAATCTGATTTTCATACAAATGCATAATTATGTGCAATTCAGTATTAATGCTTTCTGTTAAATATAAAGAATGATATAAACTATGATTGTAGGCATATCCATACATATTTTCATTCACATGTATTTTTGTCAATATGTGTTAAAAGAAAAGTATTTAATAAGAATATTTGTCAAAAGTCCATGTTACGTGTTTGTACATGTATATGTGTTTAATTTAATACACTGTACATTAATTTAATTGATAAATATCTCAAATGAAAATTACATATTTGTTAAATTTTCATGTTTTGTACATGTATCTGTGTTTATTAATAATTACAGTTTTTTAATTCATTGATATCATAAATATATATACAAGTATCCTGTCTTTTTTTGCCAGCAAGTGGACTGTAAATTAATGAATAAGTTAAATAGCAAATCTCTGGATGAGCCTCTGTCTGACAGTCTGGCCAGCAGTGTCAGCATTTGCTCCAGGCTCAGGGACCCCCCGTTCTGGATTGATATTGACGTCCATGTCATCTACTGGAAGCTTGATGTCCATACACAGGTTGTGCAGCTTGAACACAGCTGTGATGATTTGAACACCTTTGGCAGGTGTGAATAAAAGCATCCCACCAGATTTATGTATGCACCTGAATATAAACATATACTATTGTTAAAATCAACTTTTTTAGAGAAAAAAAAATAGGTTACCTCACTGATTCCTGGGTTTGACAGTTTGAAAATCGTATAGTACATGTAGTATAAGTAAAGAAATATATTGATATATTTAAATCCCTTAGGTCATCGTTGTTCATGAATAATCATTACCTAAATCTGGATTTGCAAACACCAAGAGCTCGTTCAACAACAACCCTTGTTTTGCTGTGGGCGGAGTTATAATTTTCTTCTGCCTGGCTGTTCGGGTTGGATTTTGGGGTCATCATGTAACTTTTTAAGGCATATGCTGAGTCCCCAAGAAGCCAACCGTCAACTCTATGGAAAGATGGAAACATAGGATCTCTTATGATTTGCTATGGTATGTGGTTTGTATCCAACGAGCCTGCATCATGGATAAAATATTGTAAATTTTGAATCTATCGTGAGGCAGTAAAAACAGAATTTACAACAAGACAACTGATTTTGTATTTACCGCCACCCGGTAAATTCGAAATTTATAACATATACGTGCAAATTGATAAAATTTATTTATTTTATTAATTTTGTTCAGATTTAATTCCATACCTTGTTTCCATATGGGTTTTCAGTGCGGAGTTTGAAAACATGAACGCATCGTGAGTTGACCCAGGCCACTTGCAGACTACGTTGGTAAACCTTGAGATTAAAAATAATGCGGATTTCAATTACATATTCTCTCGGTATTCATTTGATGTAATATAATATTGTAGTTCAGTTGAATGAGAGAAAGGAGAAGGATCACCTTAAAGAAGCATCAGCAACCACTTGTACGTTTATAGCGTGGAAGCCCTTCCGACAGACGTACTCTGGTTCGTTGTCCTTGGGTGCTATGATAGGAATCAAAGTCCCATCAACGGCGCCGAGGACGTTGGGAAACCCCGCAATCTGATAAAATTCGTGTTTTGTACGAATTGCATCATTGCCTACAACAGTGAACATGCTGATTTTAAAGAGCGTCACATTTATGTAGATGTATATATATACAAAAATGTGCTAAAATTCAATAGATGTAATAATTATATTTAATACATCCAAAATCAATGATATCTATACATGTATAGTGGTACATGTACTAGAAATTTTAACTTGTACACACCAGTTGGAAAATGGATGTTATGGAGCCTATTGCAAATGCTTTTGGTCACGTTATTAATTGCTCTAGAAACACTAGCCCTAGAAATCCCGTGTAGGTCGCCGCACTCTGAGAAAAAGGATGCCTTCGACAAGTATCGTACTGTCACTAGAACCTGAAAAAAGTGTACGTACCATAAATAATTGAACCTCTATTACACACGTGTGTGTCTGAGAGAGAGAGAGAGAGAGAGAGAGAGAGAGAGAGAGAGAGAGATGACTTGTCATACATGTAGATGCAGATAGGGGGTGGGGTGTTGCAAGAGTACTAAGACCTCGGTTTCCTTGTATTACTATTCATACATAAATTCACTTTCAGCAAATATTCACAATGTCTTTTATATATATAGCCCGGTATTCACAATATTTTCAGTACAAAGACCACGTTCAACCAAAATGAATGAATTCAATGTGCACTACGATACCTTTATAACATAGTATAAAAGAATTTTTTATGGGATTATGGTTTCTAATGGTTCAAATATACTTATATATATGTATGTAACTTTCTATTGTATTCTCATCAATTTTCCATATGCCTCTTTAAACACCTGAAGATGCCGAGTTATTGCTGTCGTTTTATACCTTTTTTTAAAGCAAGTTACTAAGTGTTGTGTTATTTGCATTTTACTTGATATATATTTACGACATTTTGCATAATATTGAAAATGTTTTTATATTTGAAAAGGTGCTATATCGTTGGCGAAATCGTATCTAGGCCTACTTAAATCCCCCCCCCCTCTCTCTCTCTCTCTCTCTCTCTCTCTCTCTCTCTCTCTCTCTCTCTCTCTATTACTGCATACCTAATCATAGAGCGAACTTAATCATATTCATTGGTCTTTTGCTGAACTGTTTTCACATGTCAAATGTAAAACAGATATAGTCTGGGTTTTTTCCTATGAAAAATATATTTCATATTAAATTAAATCGAACTGTCTCGTCGAAGATTGCATAGTGAAATAAAGAAAGATAACTCTTATAGTGTGTCACAAATATGAATGTAGAAAGTGTCGGACTCGTGCGTCACAATATTTCAATACCTGTGTTGATGTTGGCAAGGGATGGCTTCGCCTCGTCAGCCTTTCTACATCTTCATTCACCAAGTCGATGAGTTTATACAAGAAGACTCTAGGTAAGCGATACCTCTCAATAACCTCTCTATCGTTTAAATAATCGAGAGGATTTGTCCGATCACGGAAAATCCTCTGTCGACGAAAATTTCTCCGAGCATCGTCTGCTAATAGCAAAACGGCAGCCATTTTTACTTTTACTCTGTATATTAAAGGGACCTAGACACGTTTTGAACTCAAAATTTTTATTTTTTCATTTCTAAATATTTAGAATGGGTATTTTAAATATAAAATATTATTATATTTCATTTAATATAAATAAAACTTTTATTACAAGCACAGATTTTGTTTTTATCCATGCTTGATAATAAGTACCATAATCAAAGGACTGAAAGTTCTCAATGCCGGACTTCTTAAATGTGTTGTTGGCATAAGATTTATGAAGTTAACAAAGTATTTGTAATGGGAGCGGTAGGCCCATTCGGACAATGAAAGAGTTTAAGTAGGAATTAAGGAAATTCATGTAAAAATGAGAAATAGTTCAAAAAATGTCGGAATGATAGTTATCTTATAAAATTGAGCTTCGTCAAGCGAGACATTGCTTTATTGAAATATCTTTTGTTGCTATTTTATTGCATATATTAATCATCCCAAAGACAGACGCGCATTGTCTGATGCAAATCTAAAACGTCTTAAATTTTCAATCCTTAATTAAACATTTAAATAAAAACTTCGTCATGATAATGTATGAAAAATTAAAACAAGCATAAAACCCCTTAATAAATTTTTTTTTTTATTAGAATTCGACCATTAGCTTAATTATATGAACAAATCGAATAATCAGACAACACCATATGCGCTGACACATTTTGATAATTGATGCGTGAAAGAAATATTTAAAGCATATTTTGCTATATTAGTTTACATATCGGTATATCTTCACGCACAACCATTTACCCCGCACTTTTAATTTACTCTTTTTTATTTTATTTAAATCCAATATGAATCATATGTCATATTTGTACACTTAGCAAACACAATTGCAAATTCTGCCATAAGACTTCAAATTATCTTCCATAAATTTGAATTTGTTTCCGAACGCATTAAAAAAAGAATTGCATGACTGGAGTAAATAAAAACTTTGAAAAATTAAAATCCTAGTAGTAGCTTGCATGTATTTCATGAAGAAAAAATATATTTTTATTAAAATAATGTATACATGTACTCTTTGTAAAAATCTTTCTTGAAATCCTCGAGTTTGAAACAAACTTCATATTTTCGTCTACACAAATAATTACATGACAAAGAATAACAAAAATGTTTTTTTTCTTCTCAATATTGTTTCTTTACATATTCTAGATTCTTTTCCCTTCGAACCCAGCATCGTTTACCAAACAGAACACTTCTTTTGTGGATTCATTAAGCTGTTTGCAGGGCAGTCAAAAGCTCTGGAGAAATCAGCCGAGTTTTGTAATGTACCAATGACCCTGTAGAAAAAAGTTAAATTTTGACTTAGCTTAATTTTCCTTTATTGGAAAAATGAAGGAAATGTTTGAGAAATAAACAGCATGTTAACGGGGTGTCAATCATCTTGTATTATATGTATAACAAAAGTGTAAACATTTCTTGAACTGACTAGTTTATGCCAAAAACTGACCAAAACGTTGTCAAAAGATACAAAAGCCAAAATTATTGTGGCTTTACTTAATGTTTTGATGCAAAATGCAAGGTTCAACTCTTTTCTCAACAAATGGTTGAAGAGTGGACACCAATGACCTCTTTTCATATTTTTAAAGATTTTTAAATCTTCAATTTAGGTCTTGAGCTGCTTAGTTCTTAGTGATTAAAAAACGCATTGTTCTGCTCTGAAATTTGCATACAAAACCTTATTGCTATTTCATCTTTTAACAACACTTTTGGTCAGTTTTTTTTGGCACAAACAAGTCAGTTAAAGAAATGTTTACATTTTTGGTTCTTATATGTATAACATGGCCCGACATTCCCGTTCAAAAGTTCACCGGGATATGAACTTGATTGGTCAGGTGATCAAATCTTGTGAAGCCCGAAAGGCTTCCTAGAAGATTTGATAACGTACCAGCCAAGTTCAAATCCCGGTAAACTTTTGAACATTGCTCTTTACGGCTAATATTTTCGTTTGAGAAAGGCAAATCGTTCAGACTTATTAACATAACCGTGTTTTTATGTTTATGATAATGCTACCGGTAATCATTGTGACATAATTAAAAATTTCACACAAGATTGAATGCTTTTGCCTTTCTATAGTTTCAAATCGGGAAACATACATGTATTTGCAAATGTGAATATTTACGTATGAATGGTATACCTGAATCTTCCAGGACTGTGAACACCTGTCAGAATTCGGTTTATAGCAGCCTCCTTCCTCATATTTCCGCACCAGACCTACCATACATGAATTAACTCCCCTTTATAAATTTGTGTTTTAAAACATTGCTCTATTCGATTGCTGTGACAACAGAAGTATATATCTGTACGAGAGATTTAACAATAACAGCATGCTAAAAGAAAATAAGATTGATTTTAAGACAACTTTAAAGGTTATACCCCATTCTGGAAACAATTTTGCATTATAACAAATGAGGTTGTTCCAGAGTTTATTACTTCAATATTCACCTGAGCAAAATTAATGAAAAATATTTGGTCGTGTGTGTATTTGACGCCAGGAAGCTGTTCCTCTTCCCTCCCCCGTGTCTCCACCCATCTCCTGTACGCCTGAGGATGGAAACAATTTAACAATCAGACATTGGAAATGGTATGTTTGTCTATAGAATTTATCTTCAGAAGATGAAATCCTTTATAATAGATGTAAGTCACTGTGCCGTCACTGTTGCCTCAATAAAAACATTAATTTACCCTGAAACTCTCCTTTAGTCCCCCATTATCCGCAATGTTCTCTCCTAGAGTGTTTATACCATTCATCTGCAACAAAATTAGCATGACGTTACCAAGAGTGAGAAAACTACAGAAGAGTAGAGTTTTGTTCAGCGCTGAGATTTATTGATCTAACCTTCATAATGATTGATAAAATCAAGAAAATCGATTGAGCCTTGAAGTCAATGCTGTAAAACAGCAGATTAGATAAATTTAGCGTTTTCGTGATCTAGTCATCAATAGAGTTATTTGCAACTTTTATATCTATAATTTCCATTCGTTATGTCAGTACACAATGCCATAGATTGTGATCGATATGAAACAAAGCAAATTCAAACATTTCATTGACGCGAATAGAGAGACAGTACAATTAAGTAGATACTTATATGATATTCAGACTCTGTCCTAACTGCAGATATTTAACTCTACGGGGAAATTCGGGTTGAGCTCTACAGTCTGTCAAGCCAAATTTCCCCGTAGAACCACAGATCTGCAGGTAACTCTGTCCTACTGACCTTCATACCATCAGCTTCCGGTACAGAGAAGTTACCGTATTGGTCAACCAGACACTGCGCCTGGTTCTTAAACTTCTGTATCACGTCGTCCGTCCACCATTGTTTCAGATTACCATCTTTGTCATACTGCCTTCCTTTAGGATTACACAGACTATATATTTCAGTATCTTATTATACATTGTTGTTTATGTTAGATAAGGCTGAATAAACAATTTTTGACAAAATAAAATATGCAGACTATATTTTCTCATATTGTGCATGTATTTGAAAATCTAAGAAATGCTTTTTTGCAAAATTTGATACACCCAGTGCATGGTTTTCTTTGTAAATGTGTGACAAGTTCAGAGGTAAAGTTACGTTCTATTAAAGAAGCGGGCGTAGACTTTATCAATTTTGTAGCTTAATCTCACGGAAGGAAAGCTAATCGAATGTTAATTCGTAATGAAGAGTCACTGTAATCATATTGTCGTTATAGCGTCAGCGTCATGATGACGGGGGTAGTATTTTGTACACTGTTGTACATGAACATGAAAGATCTTAAAATACTTTCTTGTAAAATACAATATACTTAGTGCTTTCTCTGGAAAAAGAAGTAAATTGGCAATGAATGCAATAAAGAAGTGGACGATGAGTTTATCAATTTTGTAGCCAAAAATGACGTCATAGTGAGATATAATGAGGAAATATGAACTATATTATTTTTGTTTTTAAAGTCTTTCTAGCGGAAGTAAACTCATGATAGGGAAGTCTCTTTAAAAACACACTGCTATTATATCACATCGTCAAACAAACAAAAACAAAAGATGCGAATAGTTAGACATGTTACCTAGTATATAAGATTTTGTCATGGTTGTCTAAAAGCATACCTCGGTCATCAAATCCGTGGGTGATTTCATGTCCTATGACAACGCCAATGCCCCCATAGTTCATAGATCTAGATTGTAAACATGGCGATTGCTTTATTGATATTCAATGTGTTATTCAATGTTTTATGCAATGTTAATTGCGATTTATTAATAATGTAATTGTTCTGCCATTTAAGCACAAAGAACACGAACTCGCTTACTTTGTCTGTGTCCGGGAGAAAAATGGCGGCTGTAAAATCCCAGCGGGAAACACTATAAATAGAGAAGAATGTTTTATTTGTACATTTTATAGTTCTCTGGTTGATGAAATAGTGATGCTGCTACAATTCATGTACTACATACAAATGATATTTGTATAACACGAAAATAGAACTCGTGACTGTAGATAGTTTTATAAAATACTAGTATCCAACCCACGTACTTATTCTGTTTAGAACACTGTTGTAATACGCATTTACTGTGGCAGGCGCCGTACCCCAGCTGTTTTATGAAGGAAAAATAATGTAAAAAAATAATTAGTAGCCGTCTAAAAGAATTAACATGAAGTCTTGTCATTTCAACTTCAAAGAATCACAAAGAATTAATTAAGTTCATAAGTGAACTAAAGCCTACTCATTTTTATCCACTTCATATCGTAGATATCGTAAGGAATCGATGGTCGACCGTTTAAGATTGGACAATACGTTTTCAAAATATGTGTCTGCTGCAGCTGTGTACTGAAAAGAGATATCAAATCAAATCGGGTTGGGCTTACTAGTACCGAACGTCCACATCATCTGAGTGACATTTTTTTAAATGACCATTTTCTTTTCTTGCGATTTTGCTTTTCGCGAAATTTCATTTAGCTTATCTTTCTTACCTGTAGTTTCATAATAATACAATGCTCTCAGAGAGAGAGAGAGAGAGATAGAGAGAGACAGAGACAGAGAGAGTCTACAGTACATAAAACATTACTTTGAGAAAAAAAAATGGTGATCATTTCACTCACATTTTCATAGTACTCATCCAACGCTGTGGTATTTAGGATAAAATCTTGATACCCTATCTTCTCTTGAATATATTTTGCCTTGTTTTTAAAATAAAAGTTTGAGTATAGAAATAAGCAAAACATAAAATAGCTGTCAATGGATTAATAAGGATCAAATTGAACATAAAAAGGGGCATTTCTTTTTTTTTTTATATACATGTTAATTAAAGTCCCCTTTCCGTTCACTAGTTTTCAGAGTACCTTTTCTTTTGCAAGACCTCTTGTGGTATCGTCCATCCAAGTGTTTTCGTTAACCAGCTCTCCAAAAGCGTCTCTTAGATTATGGATCATATCTAATGTCTAAAAAGTACAGACGGCATGTCGTAAAATCAAGCTTTATTTTTCTGGTGTCTTAATCATATATCAATATGAGGGACCAACTAGAACGGTCTGAAAATACCGCGAATTTTTATCAATTTTTGCGGTGCTAAGATTTTAAGGATTATTAAAGAATAAACGTATTGTAGAGGAAGAGAATGGTATGCTGTTTTATAGTTGGACTATTGCTTTGAATAAATCATTACTGTATCGTCGGCAATTTATTTTCGCCTAATTTATCTTTCCCATTCAATGCGCGAATTTTAAACGGGACTAATTTAGAACGATATTTCATAATTCGTTCAACATAAATGTGGTATGACGAATTATAACAAGCTTAAGGCAAAATCGTTTACAATTGTATTATGATGTGAAAATAGCCCTTAGAATATAAAACAACGTAAAAGTCGTCATGGAGAGTTAAACCCAAGGAAGAATGGTAAACACAAATAAAACGGTTTAATCAGACCTCCGCGAATCGTGCTAATTACAGGGCATATGTTACCTCTTTTTTAGCATCCTCATCAAAAGCTTCCTTTACAAACAGCCGACCCAGAGATAGGCCATAATATGTGTTGACGTAAGATGCACACGTCCGCCATCTTGCCCGAGGAGTTGAGGTGCCATATAAAGCCTACAAAATCAAAAATAACTTTTTAAAATAATTAAAAACCAATTATAACTGCCCCCCCCCCCTTTAGGATTTTTTGACCAGTGTATAGAACTTACCTTGTTATACTCAGTTGTAAGTTCCTGAAACTTTTGCCCTAAATTACTTATTCTGTTTTTCATAATACGCCAGATAAGATAATTTGCAACGGTTCTGCAAATATAAAAAAAAAAACCTGAATATTTATATTATCATTTCTTAGAACATTTTTCCTATGAACATGTAGGCCTAAATAATTGAAATGATACCGATAACATAAAAACAATATTGTAGTTTAAAAGGTCTATATTACCATGAAAGCTAATAGAAAAAACAACAACAAACATTGAACGTTTCGTATGGATATGTGCCACAACTACAATAAACCTACCTTTTATCATATTTTCCGAGGACTTCGAACATTTTTGAAAAATATGGAATGGCCCTAACGATGATGGTTTCATTGGGGGGTAGGGAGACATCGACTCCTTCAATGCTCATCACACGTGTAATAAAGTCTTCCCAATTAAACCTTGCCTACAAAAGAAAAATATACCCCATGCCAAAACTTATCATAAAAAAAATCAATGACCGTTGCCGCCCCCCCCCCCCCCCCCCCCCCTCGGAATCAAAGAGAAAGGTTAATAAGTATCTTCCAAATATTTGTTATTGTGCGAAATGAAAAGAAAATATTAACCAAATCAAATATTTCTCACTCGACTTCAAAATTTCACCTTTCTAATACATATAAAGACTAAGTAAACAAAAGGTAATGCAACAAAGGTATAACAAAATTCTCGATTATTCTACTATTGCATCCACTCACATCAGGTGGTACGGTATAGTTGACTCCAAGTTGACTCATCTCTATCGGGTTGTACAACAAGAAGTTGTCTCTCCTGTCCTCGTCCTTCATAGTAATCTAAAAAACAAAAAAGAGAACGTTCGCCTGTCGTTGACCAATAAACAATGTATCGTGTTTTTAAGCCCTACACGTCTTTTAAGAGGGCTCGATGGTCGTCGCCATTTTTAGACTGTATTGGTCTCCTTTAAAAGGAGAGCTCGATAAAAGAATATAGGAAAATGCCCAAATCTAAATGCTAAAATACATAGACTTTTTCTTTACTTAATAATAGTTTATAGATAAAGAGATCACATTAAAATTTAATGAAGTTCTGATGGCTAATTTGTTGACCACCCAGCCTCCTTAAAACTCCATATAGATGTATATTTCATGTTTATCTTAAAACTGAGAATTTTTTATCATTTTATCTTCGACAGATTTCAATTAAAATAACATGTGTGTTTGTGTTAAGGAGTTTTTAAAATGTGTTGTTAGTTTTTTAACAATACATTTGCAATGTCTGTTTCCAATTTAACAACGTCTTCCATATCCTTTGCCGCTGTATTTGGATCTGCGTGAAATTCCTCCGCCACAGCTTGGGCCAGCTTCTTGTAAGCTTGCACCATAGGATCATCTAAACCATTCAGATAGTATTTCCTACCAGGCATTCCAAAGTCGGGTTGATCCAACTAAAACAGACAAAAATAAGTAGCAATCATTAAAATCAAATAAAGCCTTTTTTTTATTTAACTTAAACGGGTATTTCTGAAATTACCAAAGTTAAACCTTTACAATCCAACGAGACAAATTAATAGCGCACCCGCAAAACGGTAAAGCAAAGAGTTTACTTGTTGAACACTTATGTCGACTTGCCAAATATTTTGAGGACAAGTATATGACAGTGGCAAAAAATTCGTTTTTGATAACAAGTATTGAGTGTTTATTCATGTTGATAATTTTCTGATAGGTCAACTTAAAAATGCGGCAAGTCAACTTTAAAATGTGACAAGTCAACTTAATTGTTGACAAGTTGTTGCGAAACAATGCCACCACAGAGTACAGTGTGTGGGGTTTTTTAAAATTAAAAACAATTGTGATATTTATCACCGCCTCACGTAAATGATTCTGATGGTAGAGTTTTTGGAGTCCGTGTAGACATAGAGATTTATGAGCGGCTTGTTGTTATATCGGAGTAGATCCAACAGGAGTTTTGTCAGGTCGTACTGCGACTCGGTCCAGTTACCGCCCCTGTTGTTATCCAGCACTGGCCACCCACCCAGCTCCTCCAAAAGTCCAAACGTTGGCTCGATGCCTCGACTGTCAATGTATGCTGGAAGAAGAGTTGATATGATAAACTTTATGTACACAGAAGATAAGAAACTACTTAAGATCAATCGGGTGCTTTTCAGTCACCATTTTGTACTCGTGCATTGCGTGCATGCTGGATAATTTTAAAGTTGGACATTTTGTAAACTGAAAAATCTTCAACAAACTTCAACGCAGTTAAATTTAGTGACTTATTTAAGTAGTTTTTAAAGCCAGTATGGATGAAGAACTGTCTGTGTGTTTTAACTTGAATGTACAATTTTAGAGATTCTGGACCAAAGATGAATTGCATCATAAAATTAAGACACATTTAAAGCTGTCCATATAATACTAATAAAAGATGAGGATAAAACCATGGGCTCCCAATTTCTATAAAATTGCGACGCAATTAAATGTAACCTACATGTTCTTTCTTTTGGCCTGGTTTAATGCCAAACCAAGACGGTTTGCTTTTTAGTACTAGGACAATTATAAATAATATACGACGCGTGGAGGCAATAAAAAATAATTGAATCATAAAAAGAGGAAACCAAACATTCTTCTTCTTCCAATATAGTTCATCCCTCGGATGACCGAGTATTGTTTGTACATGCGCGCGGCGGCAAAGGATTGTACACTTCAAACAGGTGTATTTACAGGTTAAAATAAAATTAAAATCGAAATTCGAATTATTGGAATAGTTGGTTTTATTATCAACTGGCCTAGGGCCAAAATATATGTGTACTGAAGAAAAGTAGTGAGTGGATAAAATGCTTTGAAGAAGTAATAAATTAACTATCTTGTTTTTTTTGTTTCAAATTCTTTTTAATGAATGAGCACGAACCGAAATTTTGGTGCCATTGAACAGTTCTACCGCCCCGATCTAACCAAATCTGACATACATATTTACTTTTAGGCATCACAAGCCTGTCTTAAGTGTGTGCGATTTAAATCTAGGGTCTATTGTCATTTTATTTGCAAAAAAAAAAGTAATAATGATAATAATAAATAAAAATTTACGTAAAATATACGCGGATTGAAATAGATATGAATCGCAGTTGCATTAATAGAGTAAGTAAGACAGTTTGAAGATTAGAACTAATATAAAATGCGGTTGTGTAAATGGAATTAGAAATGTAGTTTAAAAAGATGCTGACAACATCAGCAGCTGAGAATAACATTAATTTGAATTTAGATATATACCGGTGTCATTTTCACGTAATTAATATTTAAACTTTCTCAAAATGCACGAACTGAAATGTTATCAGGGCATATTGTGCTCAAAGGGGGTGTTAAAACCAGTGCTTATGTTATAATTTATCTCGCGCTCTTTGAAGATTTGAAAATAATAGGTTGTTGTCATACTATTTTTAAAGCCTAAGTACTAAAATAAAACTTGCCGACGGCTGATAGTCTTAAGGTATAATCATCTCGGTAGGAGATATATCACTCAAACAGATTAACTTCTATGATTTTTGTCAAAATCCCCCCCCCCCCCCCCCCCCCCCCCCCCATTTGCTCCCAGGATTTGTAATATTGTTTGCATTTCAGTCATTATTACAACAGGCTTCTTTTGCAAAATCATTCTCAATATAGCAATTTTTTGAATTCACATGCCTGCACAGATGAATGATGTACCTTTTAGACATTGAATATTAAAAATTTCGTTGGTGTTTTTCTATGCTACAATATACAACTTCTTTTAGAACCTACTTTGATTTATACAGGACTTGTAGAGATTTTTGGCGTGCACCACGGATAGGGGGTCGTCTTGCTGGGCCGGTGATTCCAAGACAACTACAATATACACATGTATATATATAGATATGTTCATATTTTATGCTGTGTTATATCTTTCTTTAACAAAATCGACAATTGGATTTTACCACAATTTTAGAGTATACTGCCAATTCAAGCACAAATGTTATACTATTTGTTATTTGGATAAAATATCTTGGTTTTTGAAAACTAACGTATGTATATTTAAAAAATAATGTTTATGTAAACAAATCATTTAAAATAAATGTTTATTAATTTCCTTCTTAATTAATTCGGTAGAAAATTTGAGAAAGCTTATGCATATATTATGTTATTTACATACATTTCATTGCTTCTGACGACAATTTTCATTTTATACGAAATAATTCTACGTACTGTGATTAAGAATACAAATATATCTACTGCGAATTGTTTAAAATTCTAGTTATGATGAACAAACAATTGTATATAAATGTTGTTTGATCAAATGCTACTTCTTCTTCTATTTGTAATAAATTGTGACATATGTCAATGCATACTAATTCTTCACTTCAAAGTGACAAATTGTGTCGTTCGTGTAAATATATTAAGAAAAACCTAAAAAAAAACCCAAACAAACCAATCCCCTAATTTTTGTCCTATACACTCTAAAGAAAAATACTGACATCTCCACGCACTCTAGGTGCGTCAAATCCGGTCTCTTTTTTAATCCGACGTGACCTACTTTTCATGATAACTTCCACGTCCTCCCGAACGACGCTGAACATGGTATAGCTAGAGACATCTTCTGGAATGACATTCTTTTTCGCCCATGTTCCGCAAGCGAACTCGTAGAAATTCTCGCAGGGTTTGACTTCCGAGTTCAGAGAACTCAAGAGTCGCGACGCTGAAAAAAAGGATCATGTGGTTCAATCACTGTCTTTTTGTGTAACTTTTTTTTTAAAAATCGTTTTTCCATAACTTTACCAAATGACTTCTTGAGAGCTAGCTAGTGTCGAGACAATAGGATTGTGCTTGTTTTCAATTACCAAGGGTATACTTTTTTCCTTCATTAGGAAAATACTCTAGCAATAGCTTGAAAACAAAAATTCTTAAATCTCATTTCCTTTGCAATAAAGGACAGCAAATGTTCTTTCCTTGCCTCTTTTAATTACTGAAAACGGTCGAATGTAAAAGCTTATCTACCATTTGTACGTTATAAATAATGTGAACATCCCTTCTTTCCCTCTTATTTATCATTGCACCTAGTTTCGCTCTATCTTAAAACTCTCATCTCAAATATTATTGTTGGGAAAATTTTCAATATGTGATAAATTGTAAACAAATAAATGCATCAAAATTGGCAAATATCACATGGGTACTTGGCAGTTTTTTAAATTATTAAATAAAATTTTTAAAATAGAAAACATTACACCCATTAATAATGTATGGCTAGGTTTTTGGTATATGTATATCATAGTATATATTCATTTTATTTTTATTTTAAATCTCGTCAGATAATGGACCAGTGAGAAGATGAAGGAAGCTCTCTCTCTCTCTCTCTCTCTCTCTCTCTCTCTCTCTCTCTCTCTCTCTCTCTCTGAGATAGTAGTACAAGTGATAACGGGTAGCCAGTGAGTGGATCTGCCAAGAACTGGAGAGAGCAATTGTTATATTGCTTTACAGACTCTCAAAAAGCCCCCCTCAGAAGGCTACCATCTCCACCATTAGCGGACGACAATAAAACAATCATATGGGGCCATAAAGACACCCAGGACTACCTTACGTAATGGTTTCAGGCACGGGACTCGTGCATGTGTGAACCATTTACCATAGAATTAACTGTGCAAACCTCTTTTTTTTTTTTTTTGTTTAGATATCTATCTATAGCAATACATGCATTAATTCCATTTGTTGAAAGAAAGGTGCATTATATATTTGATTAGATTGAAACCTTTGCGCAAATATTAGGACGCATTATTTGAAGATGCATTGGCTAGGAACATTGTGCATTTGTTTTTTTGATGGGCGGAGAGTGGGAATGGGGTATAAAATGGATTTCGTCATACGATTCATAAAACGCAAAAACAAATCAACCAAATATTTTATAGCCATGTTAGCTATTTATAATATATATACATACCAGCCATTGAACATTCTTTGGTAAGGCATATGTTGCCTGCAAAATAGAACAGAATAATACAAAAGCGTCGCAAATAGAATCCAAATCAAATATGGTTAGATTTGACAAATCATGGATGTCTGTAAAGACCATGGGTGTTTTTTTTTTGCTATAAATTTTACTTCTAAAAAAACCGAATAGAGAATATTTGAATTTTATATAAATCATTACTTACACTTTCTCTGTAAATTATAGAAATTGATTTTATAGTCCAATGCATGGTTAAAAGTTTCTCTAGAAATACTAACATATAACTTTGCCACCAGAGAAAAACATAATCATCACCAGACTGAGATATTCATGCTAAAAGATCGATATCATTAACATTCAAAAGTAAGTATTTATCTTCCTTTGTTTAATAAGTATATTTTTTTTATATAAAGCTTTATATATAACAAAACTACATGTAACATGTAACCATCTATAAAAAGTGCGTGAATTTCAAGGACAATACGATTTTAGGGTAAGGATTTGTAACTCTCGAACTAGTCTGTAAATCATCTCGTTTCTACGAAGTTCAGCGATTCAAGCATCTATTCAGGGGTCATTTTAGTTTTACCTACACATCAAGTTATTTGTTCAAGATTGTGATTTGTAAGCTATAAACATCCTAAAATCTGTGTCTCATGAGTTTTTGTCCTAGATCCAACACCCAAGTAAAAATCGATTATATATTAATACGAACTATGGACATGTATTAATAATTTTCATTCATCTAAGTAATGTTTTATTAGTATAAAAAAAGTGTTTGTATGTTTTGTTTTGTTTTTTATAAAAGAAATGAGGGAATGGTTTTTCCTTAACCACCGAGTGTAAAGATATTATATTCTTCTGTAGAATCATCATGGTCCTTGTTAAAATTGAACAATTTATTTTTGCCATTCAAAGTTCAGTCAAATTAACATATTATCACGTTCGTGGTGTTTTGATTTCGAAAATTCCTATATTTTGATCTACGTCTATCATGTTTTGATTAGGAACTTCCAATATTCCTAAAATTAAAGTCCGGAATGATTATACTTATTTTATTATTCATCACTTGAGAGTTGGCCCTCGTGCAGTAAATATCACACACGTGTACACACATGTCTATACAATTTGTGTAAATATCCAAAAAAGATTATACATGTTTTTTATATTTATCCCCCCCCCACCCCTTTCTCTAAACCTACTAACCACACCCAGTGGTTTCATTAATATTCGTGGGCATCAGTTTTCGTGGAATATATCAAATGCAGAATGAAATACATTGAGGATATCTATAATCACATGTACAAACGTACTGTATGACTAAACATCACATACCCGGTACTTATTATTCTCCGATATAAACATTTGATTTAAGTAATCGGTCAAAAATTTTTAATCAACAACAAATACCGATAAAGCGCAGCAGAATATAATACCTACATTAAGACTGGCTAGAAGACGAACTTTTAACTTTGATATAACAATAATAACGGTTAATGGCATATTTTGAACCACCAAATAAAACGTATATGTTAAACTAAGAGAAACAGGTATATACAAATTGACACACAATCAAGTTATACTATTTATGCATAGAGCTAACGATCTTTTGACATTGCAATAGGCATACATTATAATCGACAGTGAGATAAAACCATCCACTTATACTGACAAATACGGTATAACAATATATAGCCATTGCAATAGAAATATCGAATTATGCTGACAAATACGGTATAACGTCAACGACATACTAAATACATTGTGAGATACTGATCGAATTTTACTGACGAATATGGTATAACGACATACCGACATTGCAATAGACACATCGACTTATACTGACAAATACCGTATAACGACATAACGATAGCGCAATAGACACATCGACTTATACTGACAAATACCGTATAACGACATACCGACATTGCAATAAACACATCGACTTATACTGACAAATACCGTATAACGACATAGAGACATATGATTGCAATTGACACATTGACTTATACTGACAAATACCGTATAACGACATAGAGACATATGATTGCAATTGACACATCGACTTATACTGACAAATACCGTATATCGACATAACGATAGCGCAATAGACACATCGACTTATACTGACAAATACCGTATAACGACATACCGAAATTGCATTAGACACATTGACCGTATACTAACATTGTGATCGACTTATCGACTTATAATGACAAATACCGTGTAACGACATACTGACATTGTGATCGACTTTTCGACTTATACTGACTACTGACAAATACGTTATCACGACATACCGATATTGAGAGAGGTACATGCATGTACGATGTCGATGTACGGTATACATGTATCGACAATTGTATGTATACTGGCTAATAATGACACGTTGATTATAGTTGTCATTACATTTATCATTTGTTTAACTAATCTGACCACAGTTTTTTGAAGTTAGGAATATATATTTGCATTAGCATATTGTGCCTGTCTGTTTAAATTCAACAAAGGCTTGGCAAATTTTTAAAGAATCGGTCTGATTTAAAAAAAAAAACTTTTGACAAAGTTAGATTTTAAAAAAACCCGTTTACAGGGAGCGGGTTTTGATTTAGTCAGTTGCGCTAGAAAATACAATAGAACAAATTCTGAATAGTTTGGCTTAATTTGACTAACTTGAAGTGCTGGCACCGGTGTCACCAGCTGTGGTCAGTTTTTCCTCTTTGTTACTGTTGATATAGAGGACAATGAAAACAACACAGACTGCTAGAGCGACCACACTGAAGAAGATTAGAAACTTCTCAAGGTTGGTTCTGCTTCCTTGCTTCTTAAAGCTGAAAAATCACATATGTATAATAAGTCTGCGGTAATATGCTCAACTTTAAGATGTGTAAATATATTCTCACAGCGTCGTTATGCTGATAACCGCAGGTAACTGTTTTAAAAATTCCAGCCACCATCCCCCCCCCAAAAAAAAAAATCATCATTCTTTATGATGATCTCAATTGATGATGATTTCAATTTCAAAGTGGTCAGATATTTTCAAGTCGGTGTATGAAATCTGTTTCCTATCAGATTTAATACGGTGGGTCATGCTTTTCTAGACGTGCGTCATAAAAATAAATGATCTCCCTCGCTCACTGGCCATCTCAAAACATCGGCGTGTTATCTGGGTCTCTAATTGGTCATTAAATATTTTGATCTAGACGAGTATGATCTAGATGAAAATTCGGACGCGCTAACATACATACACAAAACTCGGAAAAAATTGTAAACAAACAATTCTAATATTTGGCTTGTTTCTTTTAATGACATATACCGAAGGGAAAAAAAATAGGACGTCGGGGATGCTTTTAAAAAACCAGACCTGATAAAATCTCGTCCAACACCTTACTTGAACGACTGTTAATGTACATTTAACTGAGGCAAAAAATGTTATCATTTGCGACATGGAAGAACCCGAAAGTACAAGCGAAATAAAAGGTCACACGTGTGCGCGCATACCACCTGAAGAAAAGTTGAAAAAAACAGTTACAAAATTATAAACAAAAACAAAACAAAACATGAATTTAATTATGATAAATTTTAAAATACAAGACAATATGACGCAAGGAGTCTAGAACTGGAAAAACGTCCTATATCCAAACCTTTGAAATGTTAATTATTGGTTGAATTTATCCTACATTTATATAACTTGAAATTTCTTTTAAGCAGACTTCTTTTACATGATACATAGTTTTGTATCTACTTCATAATATGACGGAACAAAATATTTTTTCTTAATATTCAACATTATTGTTAGTAGTTTTCTTACCTTAATTCCACATCTTGAACATCTAACTTTGTCTCGCCATTTTGCTGTTTCCCGTTCTGCATTTTGCTTTTCGTTTAAAAAAAAATTAAAAATACCCCCAGAACACCTTCTCTGTATTCTCAAAAAAAAAATTAAAAATAAATATCCTCGAACCGAGTACCCCTTTCTAACACCTTTTCGGGGGTCAATATCAGGTAATAGCCTTTAGATTTCGTTTCCGTTATCCTTTTTTAATTCTAGCAACGTTATGACCGTGCGGATGGCCAGAAGATACTGTCATTCTGCGGGTACTTGGTTACTAAACCGTCATAAATATCGCCGACATTCAAATTGGTACATGCAGATAAGTCAAACAACGGGCCCGGGTCTTACCGTCAAGGTTTGAAATTTACAATACCAACACATATATGTATGAATATAGGAAAGATACAACAGGTGATTGGGGATATATAGCGTATAACATTAACATCACTTTGCCCCTCCCGGCCGAGATTTTGATTACAAACATTCACCTTATTTTAATTGCTGGTCTTTTGTCCGCCTTATATGATGGTTTTACCTATCTACCCTTAAAACATGAATTGGAAGGTTTTTACCAGCCAACACTTTTAAAAAGATGTTTAATAGAATTCCACATGGATGTCCGAAAAGTAGAGATGAGTGGCTTTCACTGGAAGAAACGTAAAGTTTAGATAAGTCTTGCATATTATGGAAACAAAGAGGTGATTTGACTTTTAGGAACAAAAAACTTTACCATGTGTATACCTCTGTATTTATGATTTGCGTCATCCACGTTCTAAAATTTGTCATTTTAAAATTTATATGTATTTGTTCTTGAATTATTTATGCTAGATAATAAAAGCAAATTGTTTCTTTAATTAAAGAAGTGAAAATATTTAGATCCCAAGTTCGAGTTTACAGAAGGAGCCAATAGCAGCTGATAGCAGACAATCATAGACACTTTATCATGTCAAAGGCATATACAGGATTTGTCAAGCTCAACAAAGTACTCGGTATCCAGGTTTCTCTCACTTAACTTTTATACCTCCAATTTTGTAGATACAACTCTCTCACGCATAAAGGAACTGTTGATCCATTGTTAACTATTGCCATTATCTAGACTTGATAATGGACATGGAAACTTATTCTAAGGTTATAATTTAACAACATTTTAACAACTTTTTAATATGCTTTTATAGATACAGTTAATTACTTAAAACTCATAATTTTGAAATTACATGTTCATCTGTATTAATTAAATAAAATAATTTACTGGGACAGAAGCTCAATTCATATTTATTCTTCTGAAGGCTAACAAATATTTTATTTCTCCCACTTTTATCTGAAAACAGACTATAGCTTACCTGTAATTAAATTCTTTTGTTCTCCACCTGCACCCCATTCCCACTTAGCCAACACAGATCTATCTGTATTTTACCTGTATTTTGTTCAAAATGTTGGCTAAGTGGGAAGACACCCTTTTAAACTTTAAACCTATCTACAACAGTGTTCTCAAACCATTTGTTTTTTGTAAATATTTAATGTGTTTTTTATGAATTGGTAAATTTTCAAGACGATTTCCCAGAACCACGTAGAACTAATTGGTAACAACAGAACATTACGAAGTACTTAGGATTCTTTCTTAGTACTGCCAGCTGAAAGAGCTCGTTTACTTTTCCGTCGAGCGGTTGACTAGGACTAGGACTATGTGAGAGTAATGAAAACAGAAGTTTTACATGACCTGTCATAACACACCAAGCTAATGAACTTTAGTCAAGACTATGCAGGCACGTATAGCATCGTTTTTTTAAACGGGGGGGGGGGGGGGGGGGGGGGGGGGCATGTAATTAAATTCCATTTAATACACCATTGCTAGTGCTAATGAAAAAAGAGGAACTAGCAATGGTGTATTTAATGAATTTTAATTACATCAATTTTTTGTTTTTACTTTCAAAATTTCGAGATATTAGCTCTTAAACCCAGTCTTCAAAACTAGGAGGAGTTCCGAGTGACCATGCTGGATATTATTCCAGGGCTAAGGTAACATTTTGGCACGGTCCGGTTTAGATACATTCGTAAGAAAAAATACCCATATAAACCAAATGATACACCATTGTCTAGAGAATATAAAACAACTTTTATTTTTCGTCTGACAGGTGGGATATTCACCTTTAAGAATTAATA